>APFE031228909.1:101260-178412 GCA_000404065.3 Pinus taeda | reverse complement strand
TTTGCTATAAGAAAAATTATATTTTGTTTTTATAAGAATGGATTTTAAACATTCCATTCATGGTTTATTTGTGATTTTATGATGAGAGTTTAAATTATATATAAAAAAAGTAAGTAAATAAAATGTGCTTGGGTTTTGTTAATGCAATAAAACTAATTATGTTCTTCATTATATCTTGAAATGTTCATCTTGAACCTAATAAAACAATAAAGTTAAAATAGGTTTTCCTTTTTCCTTTGTAAATCTTTGTCCCCATTAATCTTGGTCTTAATAGATTAATTGTCTTATGTTGGCCTTGAGTCGTCACTTCCATTAGTTGCATGTTTTATAGCTTTTTGTTAGTGACATTTTTTAGGCTTGATAATATGTTATTTAATTTATCAAAATGTGTTATTGCCCATATTATTGTTAAATATTAATATTAAATATGTTGGTTTTTGAGCATGGTTTAGGAAAATGATCCAAAAAGGTTTATAGATTGTATTTTATAATGCAATGATTCATTGCTTGATGAAATTGTTTTGGATATTTTTTTTTTTATGATTCATTGATTGATGAAATTGTTATGGATATTTTTTTTAGTATATTGAATTGTATGTGATAAAGTCAAAAGTCACCTCTTTTTTAGATTTTCATTTGAGTAATTTCCCTTAAGGCCATCAAGTTCACCATTCGGTCCCAGGTTAAGGAAATATAGGGGTCATGAAGTAGAATTGTCCAAGCACTTAAAACTTGAGACATGTTTTTTTTTAGTCACATTATACTTCCTTTCCGTGTAAATTATCGATGAAAATATTCTCATGGAACATGAGAGGCCTCAATAGTAAAGGAAAAAAAAGAATCTTAAAAGAAAAATGGTACGCAAAGCACCCATCAATAATGTTGATATAAGAAACAAAAATATTAAGTGAGGTTCTACCTCATATAATTAGCAAATGGGGGAGGAATTTCCAAGTAGTAGTGATTCATTCTTAGATATACCTGGGTGGAATGGTTATTATTTGAAATGATCAAGACATCAAGGTTACCAATATGTTTACCTCTTTTCGCATTATGACAATACAATTTTAGTTAATTGACATCGAGGAATACTGCCATGTATCCAATGTATATGACTCCAATAACGCAAATGGAAAACCTCTATTTCCCAATTCTATTTCTAGCACAAATAATTTATACTCCCCATATCGATGGATTATTGGGAGTGACTTCGATATTATCAAGTGTCTCAAGGAAAAGAAAGGATGAATCACAATGTTTAACAAGAAATTTTGTAAGCTATACCATTGCTATAAAGTAGTCTCTATTAAAGTTGTCAAGCAATGAGTCTCTAACCAACACATGTTGATCAATGAGATGTAATACATGTGTGTGTGGTGACTAACTTAATACAATGTTCTAATAACTCCACAAACTTATGTATTTCACTCTGTCACATAAATTGACAGTAGTGTGGCATAAGTAAACCAAGAGTAGACATGAAACCCTTAGGCAAAAAAAATTCCCTAAACCCTCAATTAGGTACTTAAATGATGAAGTTAAAATGCAAGGGGAAAAGACGACTGCATGATTTAACCATCACAAACATGCAATCAAGTGTGACTAGGAGTGTATATATTCATATATTTTCCAAAGGGGAAGTGAATACATGAGTTACCATTCATTGGGCCTTATTTTTCTTTCTTTTCTTTTTCTTATATATAGGACTTAGGGAATAAGGTTTTCATAAGTTTGGCACAACTCATAGATATAACATTTACATGAATTTTCACTTCAATCTTAGAGCTTAGACCTAGATAAATCAGTATAATGTATCTTTAATGATTTTGGCTTTCACTTTTTTATTTTATTTCATCACAAATGACAAAAGGGGAAATATTTTGCCACAAATCAGTGAATGCTTAGTCATAAAGGCATCATGTGATGAAAACCAATTAATTATGTTATTCTCTATGAAATGATGGGTATTCTGGAGAAAATTGTATGCTTGTGGATGTCTCCTCTCTGGTTGAGAGGGAGTGAGGGTAAACACCATATTATCCATGTGTCATGTACTATGGCCAAGACTAATATTTGTAAGACTAGTAATGTTAGGCCCCTATACTACTAGTGTAACCCTTATTGTTATTAGTACAACCCACTTATTATATTGATGTACCCACATAGTGCCCATATTGTTACTATTGTACCCCATATAAGCCCACAATATTGGTCCCAGATATTTATCCTAGCCTTCCACAACAATAAGGGTTACACTAGTAGTATAGGGGCCTAACATGTAAAGACGCCAGTAGGGAGAATGGTGGATTGGATAAATATCTGGGACCAATATTCTTTGAGAATTTGGACTTTGACTAAGACTAACCGCCATAAGTCAAGTACATTAATCGAAGATAAGAATAGTCATGAGGATTGCCATTTCCTGGTGTTAAATATTATGATAATGGATTAGGAAATGATCATGTGAGGACATACCTCGTGAACATCCTGGTGGGGTAAGTGCCTAGAGAGGCAATGGTGTCCAAATTTATGCCTCCCAACCTTGTGTTCTGATCTAATGGAGAGATAAACTTGTTAGTCAAGGCCTTGCTATCTTGAAAATGTTAGCTATGATGATGTAAATCATCGTTGATGCTTATCAATCCATATCCCTTCTTATATGGATATTTCAACTTGAGAGTACTTTTTTGTCTCGTTATGAGTACCTTCCTAGTTTAGAGGGAGGGTCATCATCTTCATTATCGCCATCATCACCACCATCACCGTCATCATTATTTTCATCATTTCATTATCGTCATAATCACGATTCATTTCATCATCATCATCATCCTCATCATCATCATCATTATGGAAATTGTCATCATTGTTCATAATTATAGGTATCATAAGAAATATCATCAACCCAAAAAATGTTACGAGTGCTCGAAAAGGGTTGTTAGGACACATGATATATGCAAGAGAAATAACAACTTTATTTTTTAGAGATGATCAATGATCATCATCATCACCACTACCATTATCATCATCATTATAATTGTCATCATCCCCATCATCATAACTAATATAATTTTTATCATAATTGTTTTCATCTTCATCATGAACATTATAATCATCATTCATGTCATTATTATTTTTGATGATGACCAAGATTAAAATAATGATAATGATGATTAGATGATGATGACTTGGAAGATGACACCAAAGATAATTATTATGATTATGACCATGACAACATTTAAAAATTGGGAAGAATGGCCAAGGTCATTAGCATCGCCATCATCATTTTCATTGTAACCTCCATCGTCTTTATCATCATTGTCATTATCATAACAATCACAATTCATGTCATCATCATCATCCTCATTATCATCATCATTATAATTATTGACATTGTCATGAGTTGTTCATAATTTTCAATGTCATAAGAAATATCATCAATGCAAAAAATATGATGTGTGTTGGAAAAGGGATGCAAAAGTGAACAAAAAAAATGGGGGTAAAAATAGACGTAAAATTGGATGAAGAATGGACACAACATAAGTAGATGCAAAACAAGACAAAAAATTTGACACAAAAGTGGATGAAAAAGTAGATGCAATAGTTGATGCAAACTTGAACACAAAATAGGATTCAAACATGCAATAAATAGTGGAAGAAAACATGGGAAGAATAGTAGGCATAAAACTTAGCATGAATTGTGGTGAAACAAATGTGGATACAAAAATGAATGTAAAAATAAAAAATAAAAAGACACAAACTTGAATGCAAAAAGGAGGAAAACTTGGATACAAAAAGGGATGTAAACATGGGCCAAACATGGGTGCAATAGTGGACACAAATTTAGTTGCAAAATTGGACTAATCAAAAGTGGATGTAAAAGTAGATTCAAAATGGGATGCAAAAAACATAAACAATATTTGATGCAAACTTGGACACAAAAGAGGATGCAATAGTGGAAGAAATGTAGGTTGCAACAATAAGAAGAAGATATGGCACAAATCATAGCACAACAAAAGTGGATGACAAAGTGGAAGTAATAATAGACACAAAAAAGATGCAAACTTAGATGCAATACAAGATGCTATAAGGGATGTAAAATTGGATGCAAACACAAGTGCAACAGGAGAAACAAAATTGGATGCAAAATATGGATGCAATGGAAGTACATGCAAAAGAAGATACAAAATGATATGCAAAACCCAACACAAAAGTAGATTCAAAAATAGATGCAATATTTTTTGCAAAAGAGGATGCGAAGATGGATGCAAAATTGGAAGCAAACGTGGGTACAATAGTGAGTACAAAACATGGCACAAATTGTGTCACAACAAAAGTGGATGTAATGATAGATGGAAAAAAAGAAACAAATGAAGATGCAAAATAAGATGCAAAAAGGGATGTAAAATTGGGTGTAAACATGGGTGCAACAATGGATGTAAAATAGGATGCAAAAGTTGTTGCAACAAAATTCGATGCAAAAGTAGATGCAATATGAGACACAAAACCTGATGCAAATTTTGACGCAAAAGTGGATATAAAAAGGGATGCAAAAATATATGTAAAATTTGATGAAAACCTAGATGTATATGAGGATGAAATTGTGGATGAAAATTTAGAAACAAGAAAGGGTGCAAAGGGAGGTGTCAAACTAGGTGCAAATTCTGGCACAAGAAAAATGGATGCAATAGTGGACACAATAACCGATAAAAAAGAGGATGTAAATATGGATGCAAAACAAGATGTAAAAGTCAATGCAAAAAAAGTAGATGCAAAATTAGATGCAAAACTAGACACAAACCTCAATGCAAAACTTGGGACAAAGGGGATGCAAAAAATGATTTACAAAATGATGCAAAAGAGGATGCAAAAGTTGATGCAAGTGTAGGTGCAAAAAGTGGATGCAATAGAAGATTCAAAAGTTGGTGAAACAAAATTAGGTGCCAAACTTGATGCAAAACATGGTGCAAAGGATGACACAAAACTTGGCATAAAACCTGGCGTAAAAATTTGTGTAAAATTTGGTGTAAAACCTATTACAATACCCGGTGTTAAACTTGATGTAAGACTTGGTGCAAAACTTAGTGCAAACTTTGCATCAAGTTTTGCACCATATTTGTTAAATGGACACAAATAGCACCAAAAATGGGCTCTAGACGCAAAAAAAGAAGCAAAAAGGGAAGCTAATCACAGGGTTTTGTTGTAGTGAAGAGAGAATAATTATGAGCATGAGATTGGAGTAATGCAAAGTGGAAAGAGATATAGAGTAGATACCAAAAACAGATCTCATGGAGAAGATCTGAAGACCTTTGTAGAGACTGATTATAGTGCTCTTTTAAGTGAATCTGAAAGTGAAAGAGAAGAAAGCCACCCCAATCACCCCCAGGTAACTTCGTAGTATTCACCCTCCCAGCCTAAGATTTTGCAAAAGCCAGAATCCAATAATATCTAGGGTGTTTTTGGCTTTCCCCCTCCCCCTTCCCCTCCCCTTACCCCTCCTACCCCCATCCCCCTCCCCTTACTCCTCCCCCTCACCCTCCCCATCCAAGAAGAAGTATGGCTAACAATATTAAGCTACCTGTTTTCAAAGAAGCTAGATTGGAGGATCTGGAACAATTTTGTTTTTTATGTGAAGCTATAAGGACAACAAAGCAGATAAATGATGAGAATATAAAGAAAGTGTAGCTCGTTATGACATTTTGAGATAGAGCATTGACATGGTATATGAAGTATTCAAATAATCAAAACATAACAATTGTAGATATTAAAACAACAGTAATAAAAGAGTTTAAGAAGCCAAATTCTGAGTCCAAGTGCATCACCGAGTTGAAAGAAATCAAACATGAACCTACTAAGTATGTTTGGGAGTTTGATTAGAGATTTAAGGTGTTATTGGATCAACTAAGCTTCAATATAGCTCTATGGAAACATCAAGAATGGTTTAAAGTTGTGCTGTTACCATATATCATATTTCCATTAATGAAACAAAAGATAGAAATTCAAGTGAAAGCTCTACAGATTGCAATATTGAAACTGGAAGCTTCGCCTATAGAAGATACTAATGCGGGCATGAAACAAATTCAGAATTAGCTGGCGAACCTAAACCTACAGATAAAAGACATTAATAAAAGCAAAGAATTTAGAGAAGAAGTATGGTGTATGAAGTGTAGATCGGAGGGCCATTCTAAAGAACACTACCCTATCATCATAAATTACATGGTTGGTGGGGCACCGAATCCCTTTAATGCAAGATCTAGCCTGTGGTGTGAAATATTTGAGACTAGAGGCTAACATCATTCAAAAGATTGTTACTTGTTACAGAAATATGTACAAACTTTGAGGAATCTATATTTAAAATTTCGTAAATTTGTAGGACCTAGTGAGAATAATTGTCAGGCTTACAAACTAATGATGGAGCGCAGTGTTGGCACTTACAGAATGTAATAAGAAGGGCATGGACATGAGTACAATGGATATCATGGTGGTCGAGGAGGTTACCAAGGAAGAGGTCAAGGTGGTGGAGTTGGCCGATGACGTGGAAAAATAATTTTCTATAACTGCGGCCAGCCAGGTCATTTTGCGAGAGACTGCGAGAACCCCACAATGACACGTAAGTACTGTAAATAATCTGACCATGTAATTGAATAATTTCCTATACTTATGGAGAATATGCAAGAAAAAATGAATCAACATCTAACAGAAAATATTCAAATGATGACTGCTGGAAGGAGGACCGATGAACCTCGAATTAGTATTGTCACTAGAAGTGGAGCTACGACCAGTAGTCATAAAGAAGATGAAAAGAAAGAACCTGAAAGTGAATGGGTTAGAACAACTACTGAGAAAGTTCCCATTTTTTATATTCAGAAAGAAAAAGAAGTATTTATGGAAGTAAAGCAAATTTTTATGAATGTTGGAGCTTCAACCTCTAGTGCACATCCAAAGATTAATCAGAAAAGTAACTGCAACATGTCATCATCTTTGATATAAAACCGAGCTCTGACACAGGATCAAGCTTTGACAAAAGACCAGGATTCACCAAATAACAAAGGTATTTTAAAGTCTTTATTGTAGACTTGTATGAAATTGGTAAGAGATCAAAAGGTTGTACAAGGGATTCCAGAGTTGATAGATTCATGGGCATCCAAAGAAACACCGCAAAGTGAGATGCATGCAATCAATAATTTGCATCGACAGAAGAGAACTAAAAGAGAGATTAGGCTTAGTGCACATATAGGAGAATATGAGATGGATAAAATTATTTTTTATCTAGGATCTGATGCTAATGTCTTGACGAAGCAAACATGGGAATTAATGGGTAAGTCAAATATACAGTGGTCACCTATATAGTTAAGGATGGCAAATCAACAAAATATCTTCCCTCTAGGAAGACTACCAAGTGTCATAGTGGATATTTAAGGAGTTCACACTACTTCTTATTTTGAAGTAATAGAAATCATCAATGATAGTAACCCTTATCTTTCATTGTTGGAATTGACTAGGCGTTTGAAAATATTACCATAATTAATTTGAAGAAGAGACATATGATATTTCAAGGAAACAATATGAGAGTAATTGTTCCCTTGGATCCATCAGAAGGAGTAAGATATACAGAACCAGTCAAAGAAGAATACTACGCAACTGACATAGAAAATATCTATCAAATAATAGCGAAGGAACAAGATTATGTTAACCCTATTGTAGAAGGACATTTGAGTTGGGAGCATGATAGTTCTTGTACCTCAGACTCAGAAGAAGAGTTTGAGAACTGGAAGAATAGGTTGCATGAAGTATCCACAAGGTGTTGTGCAATAATTACCAAATCAATTCACTGTATGATATCTGAGGTAGGTAACATGCCTTCTTATGATGGCTTAGGTAATATAAATACTTTTATTCATGATTATGAAGAAAAAGTTCCAGAAAACCAAAGGTTGTGAGCCTTGGATATAGCCCTAAAAGATACCCTTGCTAGATGGTGGAATGCACATAGAAAGAATATAGGAGGTTGGCGGGAATGTCAAAGACTAAGGGGGATAAGGTTTGTATAGATAGATATAGAGATGGAGATAAAATATGATTTTGAAACTAATCCTAGGAATCATATCCAGCTATGCATTACAACATGGAAGGAGATTCCATAGAAAGAATAGGTACATGGATTCATTCATACATTAGAGACAATCCCTAAGAACTAGTTCCTAGAAACAGAGCTTCGACATGGTACCATGAACTGGGCAAACATGGTTGATGGCTTCATATTAACATTTAGCTTTGAGGACGATTTCCCATACATAGATTTGGCCTTTCAGATACTGTCAAGAAGAGGATACTTGAGAATGTAACCCCACTGACATGGTAGCAACTTGATTGGGCTGTGTAGATAGAAAATGAATTGGAGTGTTATAACCTCACTACAAATGAAGAAGAAGATCCTCGCAACATCGACATAGCAGAATCAAAAGGATACCACAAAGTAGCTAGACCTAAGCTAGAGATACCATTTATAAAAAAGCCACTGAAGACCAAGAATGTGAACATAGGATCATAGAAAGAAGCCAAGTTTGCAACAATAGGAGACTATTGGGATGAGGATACAGTTAGTAAAATTACAAAGTTATTTCATGAATTTAGAGGAGAATCTTCGGAAAAAATCACATAGATATAATTTTGTCGACACTTTTCAAACCAACCAACGTGGTTCATTGTCAGGACAAGTTGAATGAGCAGATCTTGCTATGCATTATAAATAGATCAGGCAGAATATCCAGGTAACGGCTAGAATTTGACCGAGAAACGGCTAGTTAGACCAAAATATTTATTTATTTATTTTTATTCAAATTAGTTAATTCGGTTATTAATTTTCTTATTGAAATAAACGTAAATTGACAATTTTATAAATATATATTAAAATAAGTGAGTTAATATACTCATAAAATAATCGAGAAATTAAAAATAGATAATAGTTGACTATATTTTAAATAAATATAGGTTAATTATATTTTAAATAAAATATCAGATAAAGGGAGATTTAAATCTTAAAATAAATTAATTATAAATCAACGAGGTTATATAAATATTAGTCAGTTGTATAAGTTAAAAAATAGAATATTCTATAAATAGTTATTTCTATTTTTAACATATATATATCAAGAACTATTTCCCACCAAGTTTTTAGAGATGAAGGGTATAATAAGATATCTAGGAGTCATGAAGAATACCCTTAAGCTTGATGTGAAGCTAGTCAAATGAAAACCTTACAGGTTGAACCCAAAGTATAAGGAGAAAGTGAAGGTAGATATTGATAAGATGATAGAATCATGAATTATTGAACCAATAGAAGAATCAAAATGTGTGACTCTTACGGTGGTGCAAGAGAAGAAGACTCAAGGAGAGACTAGGATCTATGTTGATCTGAGAAAGTTTAATGATGCATGTTTACATGATCCCTTCCCTACCCCTTTCACAAATGAAGTGCTAGGAAATGTAGGAGGCCAAGAAGCTTACTCATTTATAGATGGATTCTCAAGTTATCATCAAATTAGGATTGCACCTAAATATCGACATAAGAACACATTTGCTATAAAATGGGGCTCATATCAATACACAGTAATGCCTTTTGGATTAAAAAATGCCCCTGCTATATTTTCTAGGGTGGTGGTTGACGCGTTTAAGGAATACATGCACAAGTTTTTAGAGGTATGTTTTGATGATTGGACAATATTTCGATTGTTGAGAAAACATATTGGAAGTTTAAGACTTATGCTTGACACATGTAGACAATATCATATCTCTTTGAACCTAAAGAAGTGCATATTTTGTGTATGTTTTAGCATATTGTTGGGACATATTGTCTATAAGCAAGGACTAATGGTGGACCCTGCTAATATTTTTATCATTGTGAACTTGTCTCCACTTAAGACAGCAAGACAACCTCGCACTATGTTGGGACATACTGGGTATTACAGGAATTTCATCAAGGGGTATGATCAAATCACTGCGCATATGGAGAAGGTTTTGAAGAAGGATGTAAATTTTCAGTGGAATGAAGAATGTCAAAAGAGCCTCGACATATTGAAAGAAAAAATGGTAGTTGCACCTATACTAGTGTTCCCTTATTGGAATAAGGAATTCCATGTCCATGTGGATGCCTCTTGTATAGCTTTGGGAGTGGTGCTGACACAACCTGGTGCAAGAGAGATTGATCATCCTATTACTTTTGCAAGTATAAAGTTGTCTAAATCATAAAAGAATTACACCGCTACAGAAAGGGAAGGACTAGCCATGTTGTATGCTTTGCAGAAGTTTAAACACTATTTACTGGGGTCACACTTTAAAATGTTTATAGATCATTATGAACTAAAGTATTTGGTTACTAAGCCTGTCTTAGGAGGAAATATTTGCAAATGGTTATTGTTATCTCAGGAATATGACTTTGAGATCATTGTTAAACCAGGGAGAATGAATTAAGGACCTGACCATCTGTCAAGACTAGAAGCAAGGGAAGAACCAGCGAGAATAAAGGATAATATCCTTGATGCACAGTTATTTTCAATCAAAGTTGTAGATGAGCATTTTGCAGATATCACTCAATTTTTTACCATAGGAATGGCTCCTTCAAAGTATACTATGAAGAAAAAGAAAGAATTAGTGGTTAAGGAAGTTGACGTTTCATTAATAGCAGGACAATTATATAATATGGGACCATATGAGATATTTCGTAGATATGTTCCTGAACAAGAAAGACAGATTATTCTAGCAGAGCCTCATGGGGGCGCAATTGGTGGACACTATGCAAGAAAAGCTACTATGAAGAAGATTTTGAGAGTAGGATTGTGGTGGCCTACACTTCATAAAGATTGGAAGGAGTACTATGGAGCAAGTTATGAGTGTCAAAGAATAGGGAAGCCTTCTAGAAGAGATGAGATGCCATTGGTACCACAAGTTACATTGCAGTCCTTTGATAAGTGGGCCATTGATTTTGTTGGACCCATCAACCCACCTGGAAAGAGGATTGGTGAAAGGTGCATAATTACAATGAATGATTACTTGACAAGATGGGCCGAAGCACAACCAATGAGGGACTATTGCGAAGTTTATTTTTGAGTACATATTGTCTAGATTTGGATGTCCAAATATTTTGATGAGTGATCAAGGTTCACACTTCCTAAATAAGACTATAGAAGCATTGACCGAGGAGTTCCAAGTTTATCATCAAAAGAGTACTCCTTACCATCCTTAGGCCAATGGAATAGTAGAAGCATTTAATAAGATTTTGGAGAATGCACTTACTAAGGTATGCAATGTGAATAGAGATGACTGGGACCTTAGAATTCCAACAATATTATGGGCTTATAGGACAACATGTAAAACGTTGACAGGGAAGACCCCTTCAAGTTAGTTTATGGAAGAAGTTGTGATGCCCATGGATTACATCATGCCTAGCTTGAGGATTTCAGCCTTTACAAATATGGCAGACCCTGATATGATGGAGGAAAGAATGTCGCAATTTCTTGCTTTGGAGGAAGATAGATATATAGAAGGATTTCATCAGCAGGTACAAAAACCAATAGAAAATGCCTCGCATGATAGACATATTAAGGATAAGAAGTTCCAGGTAGGAGACCTTGTTATCCTTTATGACAGTAAGTTTGTAAAATTTCCAACAAATTCAAGATGCATTGGTTGGGCCCATACATTATCAAGTATAATACTAATTGAGGTGCAGTTCAATTAGAAAATTTAAATGGAGAATTGGTTCAAGGAAGAGTAAATGGAAGCAGGTTGAAGTTGTATAGGGAAAACCCTGCACCTACAGTTTTGCTCTGAAGAAAGGAGAAAGTGTTAGTGCCACCTGTAGTTGAAAGTGGGCACTGGACTATACACTATGATGCAGAGAGAGCTTCAACATAGGAAGTTACTTTGCTACCTTCTAGATTATGTTGAAGTCTGTCGGAGCCTCAACGTAAGAAGGGTTGCTTCACTACAATATGGGATGTGTCAAAGTTCAACGGGAAAATATGACCATTAAAAAGGAAAGCTTTTGTTGAAACACATTGAGAGATGCCTTTATGAGGACATATTAACCCATTCTAGCGATAGATATGCAATTAATTAACACAATCTAAGTTAATGATGGGGTTATAAACCCATATTTGTTATAAAAAGTCATTCCCCACCCAGATTTGGCACTTTCTTGTCCTGAGAGTTTGAATATTTCTATTGCGAAGAAGTTGCAGAAATTTTCGCATGGATGTCGTGACTACCGAAGAATTTATTCGTATATTTAGTGAGAAGGGCTTAGTCAGAGTCATGGAAGCAACATCTACTGATATGCTCACAGAAACATCTGATATTCCCACAGCATCATCACCACCCATAGCAACATCATCTTGCATGCAACAAAGATCTTCACGAAAGAAAATTACCAGAGAGCAGAGAACAAAGAATAAACAAGAAAAGAGACCTGTTAAGCCTCAAAATTAGCTTGAACAAGTAAGATATAGTGAGGAAGAAGTAGAGAAAGTGAAAATGGAAACAAATGGTACAACATTTTTGTCACCTATCCCACCATATATTCCACCAAGAAAACCATATGCAAAACCAATGAAAGAGTCGAAGGACATGAAGTATGGAACCTTCACACATTTATTATTGGAGCCAGTGCGATTTACTGGAGAAACCCTTGGGAAGATTCTGCAACTGAAGTTTGCAGACTATGATTTCAATGACGGAAAGAAATATCCGCAGTTCGCATTAGACAAATTCTTAAAACAGGTACGCTACCCTGAGAGTGGTGTGACAAGGTTAGAACCGCAACAATGGGTGGCTAGATTGGCATAGTTAGGCTTGATGAATATGTTGAATGTGGCGCACTACGACAGAAGTTCAAGAAGCATAGCTTGTGTGATACAACTGCTCATGCTGGTGCATAATGGATGCCTGTGGATGGGGAAAAGGATCCCTATCAACCTAATGCTAATATGGAGAATCATAGGACTACCTTATCAAGGGATGAACCACGTAGCGGATTTTGTTGGGAAAGATCAGGATAGAGCCATAGCAGAAAACATGAAGAAGAAGTTTGGACTGACAAAAGGGAAGCGAGGTTATGATATCAACCTGATCAATGACCACAAATTTTGCTTCACAACACATATATTAGCTGGAAAAATCATGAGGAAGTGTCGGGCTAATGAAGTCCCAGCGCTGGTAGTTTCGTAAGTTGTGCAGTACACTAATGGGGTTCAGTACAACTGGGCCACATATCTTTGCCAATACTTTTTAGATGACTGTTGTGAAGCTCAAAGGAAAGGTACTCTATTTCACTATGCATGGTTGATTCTGATAATTGCGATGCTTGCATGGAGAGAGCCAAAATATTCGCAGTTCCCTCTGTTAGCCTCAGATGTTTGTGAAGCTGCGCGATATGCCTCACTATGGTATACCACTAAACAAGGGCGAGAATAGGACATAATGTTTTTTGTTTTATATCATATGGACTTACACATTTTAGTGAACCAACACCCTTGCCTTCACCGAGCCTATACAATCAGTATAACTTTGTCATGAAGTTTAAGGTTGACTTCCACATTTACATATAGGCTCGAAGGGACTCAAAGCAGACATGGCATCCCCTACCATATTTAGTGACATAAGATGATCTCCTAGCACAGATGCAACAGTGGCCCATAGAGTGGATCACTGCACTGGAGACATAGGTAGAGGATACTACATTAGAGGGTGACACGACATAGCACAAGGAAGCGAGTGGGAAGTATAAGGATAAGCAAGAATAAGAACAAGAGGAACAATATAATGAGGGACACCAGGATCCTCCTGAATGTGATGAATAGAAAAAAGAGTCTGAAAAGACAAAGATAGACCAAGTTGTCATAGAGAAGAGGAAGGCACACACCGAACCTGCCACAAGAAGCAAAAAGAAGCCAAAGGAAGACAAGACAAAGGACATAACGCTAGTGGTCCTCACTGATGGGGACTTGGACCAGATTGGGGATAGAATTGAGGAAGCAACGACAGAATCATCGAACAAATTAGAAGATCGCTACACCACACTTCTAAAAGGTGTCAAGGAGTGCATTGTAGAACTGAAGATATTGGCACATATGGTTAGAAAACCAATGCATGTAGAGGAAAAGCTTGGAGAGTAATGACCAATAGAGCCTACACTTGCAACACGGATAACACCGATACCTACCGGAGCCCTGCAGTTTGACTTCACCAAGGTACAGAAGCAAGCCAAAGAGTGGAGGTATGTGAACATGAACATTGCATTAGTACCACTTCATATATTACACAAGTTGCATCTAGAGATCATAGATGAGCTGAAGTTGTGCAAACAACACACTTCACAATTAAACATTCAGGTAGAGAGAGAGCAAGCATCGCTACAGCAGAAGCTTGACCAAGTGATCCAAGAGAGGGATCAGGTAGTACAGTGACAGCAGAAGCTGAAGGACATGGTCGAAGCAACATGCCACAAGATTCTAGACATTGATGTCTGAGAAGAGGAACCACTGGAGAAAAAGATCGTGAATCTCAACCTTGTAGTAAAAGCATACAAGGATAAGATCATGGATGTACAATTTACATATGAGATGAGGCTCAGAGAGCTACAAATGAAGTTATAATGAACCACACCACATGAAGTGTGAGAGTAGAGGGAGGCCGACCTGAAGGCTGCAATGGTAGGCATATCCACAACATTGGCAGATTGTAGGAAGTTATTGGATGAGAGTTTACATATTTGGACTTTACTACAAGAAGATCTAAATACGCTAAAGCTACAAGAGGATATTCAGTAGAAGCAGCATTAGTTGGAGGAGAATCAGGCAACTGTGAGAGCCTTACCAATCTCACTGAAGCTACAAGACGATATTCAGTAGAAGCAGCATCAGTTGGAGGAGAATCAGGCAACTGTGAGAACCTTACCAATCTCACGGAAGCTCGTAAAGGTGAATGAGGGAAATTCCCTCCATAAGAATATTGAGGAGTTGAGGAAGGAAAAGCAAGCTATGACAAAGAGAACTCAACCATGGAAGGATGAGGCTCTCCATCTATCCCAAGTAGTGAATGAGAAGCGTCATGAGATTCGAGAGACAGAAAAATCAGTGATGCAGAAGGCTACATAACCTGCGACAAAAGCACTATTGGAGGCAGTGTGCAACAAAGAGAAATAGGTCGTAGACATTATGCAATAGTTCAATAGTGCTTACAATAGCATTGCAGTGAAGATCAAACAAAAATCGGCTGAGTGACTCGAGACAAGTCACATGTGAGTGTTGGGAGCCTGTTGGGAGCCTGTTGGGCGCAACCCAACTTGTTCTAGATTTTGGCAAAGACTCCGCATATGGTGGGGTAGAGTGCGAAGTGGACCACACAGTAGAGCATTTTGAATATATCGCATGGTGTCGTAAGGGCTTTGGGGTGGGTCAAAGCCCCTTCTTTTTGTAAAAGTAGGCGATTTTGTAAGGGATCAATGATTTTGGGACCATAGTTGCTTGTTTTAGGGAGTACATGGTATTTGGACCATGGTATTTTGATGATGTGACCAGTTGTACTTGTTTCTTGTATGTAGTTCTTGGCTGCAAAAACTACGCTGAGAAATAAACTCAACTAGTCTTTAGGTTCAAGCTAGCCTTTGAACTAGAGGGCACTCCCTCAATTATTACGAGACTTTGTTTAATGTTGTTCATTGTCACTGGACAATAGCTTACGAAGCACAATGGCCATATCTATGATTTATTTTGGCCAATTGTTAAATATTTTCCAACCTCTGTTTATGAATAAATCCCTCTCTTGTAGAGTCCTTGGTCAAAGTATCAACATCCAATTTTGATAGAATAACATGATTTTTAAATAAGTTGACATAATTATATAAGAGAATACATGATAATTAAGTAATCATATTGAATACTTAATCAACCAGATAGAATGGATGTGTGTAGAAGATTTCTACAGCCAAACAAAACACATTCAAGAGATTACAAAAGGCAACAATTAACAGATGTAGAGGAATTAACCAAGACGAGTAGTCTAGTTAATTAATATTTTTATGTGATTATAACTTTGCAGGGGATTTGAGAGGATTGAAATTCAATCTATTCTTACCCAGATCTACTATGTTACTTTGAACATGTGCAAAAAATAAGGTATGAAAGCACCAGAAAAACATACAGGAAACACAATTTATGTCAAGAACTGGAGCTAGAATACTTCAATTAGGATTTATGTAGTAGAAGTTTACAAAGTGACAGGGTTTTGGCATCAAAATCCAACCCTTTGAACATTACAACTAAAACAATATATAGAATAAATCTCTCCTAAACAGTTACAATATTTCAAGGAATAAAATCCTAAACAATACACTAAAAATAAAACAATCTCTCGACAGTCTACAGGAAATTTGGAACTGTTGCAAAATATTTAGCCTCCAATTTGGGAAATGGATTCTTTGACTACTCCTTTTTCTACTTGAGATTTGGAATTATGCTGATGCTTTTCTCTCAAATCTGAAACAAGAAACTATTTCTCAAAAATTTTACCAGATATTAATTCTCCTGCCTGGAAATCTGGGGTTGTTTCATAGGTGTCTCTTCCAAAACTGCCAATCGTCCTCTATCCTTTCACTGCCAATGATTATGTGCCTTAAAATTAATGATCTGGAATGGATTTGCCAAGAATTTTTAAGATTTTTCCTTAGTAAAAATTTACCGAAGAATCGTTTATCACTAGGACTTACCCTCACACCAAATAGGAAATCCTATGTATAATCATGAAAATGCAAAACAAATTTTGTGAACAATAGGGCCCCTTTGATTAATTTTGAAACAATCCATCATAATTTTGAGAAGTCAAAACCACAAGTGGATTTCGAAGGGACCCCTTGGCGATATGTGGTTTCAAGTTAGGGGAGTGTGAAATTCATCACAAATTGCCACATATACGAATATGATTTCATCAAAACCACTTTTGGGATTCCCCCCTCTTTGTTAAACTTTGGAAAACATGGGGGCTCCAAAATTAATGATTGTCATTGATCTATGAGCCTTAGGCCCCGAGGCTTAGATAGAAACTATATAATCAGGGCCAAGGGACCCAGGACCAAAACCATTTTGGGGTTTAAACCCTTTGGCTAGAAAATGGGGTTGATTCTTCGAAGTATAGCATTATAATAGTCCTTTGAAATAATACTTTGAGACTTAGTGGAAAAGGGGGTTGATTCTTTAGAAATATTAAGCTACATGGGACCACATAATATGTGCTTGGGCCTTTATAATATTGGAACTTCACAATCAACAATTTTATAACATAGTACTTGGTTGCATCCTCCAAGACTTGCGATCACCAATCACCTTCCATGTTTAGCCCTAGTCCTTTGGCTCTTCACATGATTGCAGTTAATCCCTCATATCGTAGCTCCTTTTCATGGCAATTCACAATCAGAACTTTTAAAGTGTCAAAAGTTACAAAATGTCGATGTGCTTCAACCTCTGACTTGCGAACTTCGATAAGTGACGACATCGCTGCCACATCATGGCCACATGTCACCTTGTGAGTGGTGACATTTGTCACCATTGTTTTACCCATTGTGACCCCTGAAAATGTCAAATCTGTTTTCCATGTGTCCATCATACAGTCACGTCATGATGACGTCTTCCGCCATGTGACCTTTATTGGAACCAATCATTGACTATCACGCGTCCCTTATCGGATCCAATCCCTATTTTCCACATGTCTCTTATCGAATCCAATATTTTCCTACCACATTTCCCTTTGGGAGGAGAGATAAAAGGCCCAACCTTACTCTTTTTTTCGATGAATTTCCTTTATAATTTTCTTTCGGTGTTTCCTAAGACTTTAACACTGGAGGCCTATTTCTTGGCGATTTAACACTTCAACGCAACATTTCTTCGATAATGAGATATGCGATGACCCAAACCTACGATTGATGAATTTCAATTTCCCTGGACCTCCGATTGTCAATTCCTGATACTGCAGGACCTCCAATCACCGGGATCTGGGACTCAACACTTGGCCTTTTCCCTTTTTTTTTCTAGATTTTGAAGAGTGAACTTTAACTTGCTCTATCTTTTGATACAGGAGTCCATTTGGCGAGTTCTATATATCATTAGAAAGTTGCTCTAGAGAAATTTCCAATAGATAAGGTCCAATGAAAATTTATATAAGCTTAAGGATTTAGCTAGGAGATAGACTAGCTAAATTTCAAAATTTTTGTAAATTTCAAGGGTGTCAAAATAAGTTACAACATAACCTTACAACTAATAGTACATATAGGGTAAAATAATAAGAATAGAATCATCAAATTGATCTAGATCGGTGTTATGGGAAAATTATTGTGATCTATAATTTGGTAGAGAAGGTGAGGCTCTACATCTTAGTGCACAGAAAGCCTGTAGCTTAGTGTGTAGGATAAGAACTATCTGTTTTAAAAAGATTTATTGTATTAAGAAACAACTCTTGTGCATGTAGCCCTACACTAGGGTGAACAACGGTAAATTGGTGCTTTGATGTGTATATTTTCTTATTATCTATTGTAGAGTAGAAGTTATTACAGTTGCATTTGCATTTTACTTCAGCACGGTGATGGTTTTTATGGAATGTTTAAGTGATTAATATAATGAGGCAAAGTGATTTATAAGTACTAAGAATATGATAACATAATAATACCACATCCCCCACTCCCTCAAGGTTGTAGAAACCTGGTTTTGCATCCTCCCATAGTCACTTCGGGTGATATTTTGATCTGCTTGCAGGTCGTTGCCAAAAGGGCCAGTGATTGAGGGTTTTGTTGGTACATAGTATAGATTGAACTTGGGTCAACCCAAAATAATCAAACAAAAAGTCTTTGGACTCCTACCCGGGGGGGGGGGGGTCTTATATCCATCCTTCGATATACTCCATTTCACTTGGGTGTTAGCCCTACTCTGTGCCTTTGGTTCTTTGGATATCCACATGACCATGTGCTTGTAAACATCGGATCTCCCTTTGTTGTAACTTTTTTAGTGCCATCTTCATAGGAGTTATGAGGTCCTCCACCTCTTATATACTTACCTCTGATATATTGACCTTTGAGATGATGTCATGATCTCATTACTTCTCCACATGGTTCCTTTTGAGTGGTGATATGTGTCACTCTGAGTTACCACATTGGGCCACCAAAAATGCCAAAGTAGGCTACCACATGTACTCCTTACTTCCACGTCATGCTAAAGTCAGTTTCCATTGTAGCTTCTTAGAGCCAATAGCATGCCACCATGTGTCCTACCAAAGGAGAGAGAAGGGGGGCCCGTAAAACCTTGGATTTTCAATAGGATACTTTGTTAACTTTCTCGGCATTCCTTGACACTTCAATTATCAGCCTACTGGATATCATAAATTATTAAAATACCACTGTTAAGAAATTCTGATATTCTGACATCTTAGGCCTCTGATATTTTGATGACCTCCAACTTCCGATATCTTGATATGCTCTACTCCGAGGTTCTGATATTATCCAACCTATGGTATGGCCTGCTTTGATGCTCTGATATCCATCCTTCTGCTTTACTGACCTCTGATATTCTGATATGACCTGCTTTGAGGACCTGATATTCCAATCTTCGATATAACTTGCTCCGATTTATCAGCCTTCTTAAGACTTCAAGATCGTAACTTTGGTAGACCATAACTTTTGACCCATGAGGTCATTTTTAGACTTTCACACACCGTTGGAAATATATTTTAGAGCACTTTCTGATGGAGAGGCTTTGATCCCATCTGTTTCCTATAAAATGGCTTCAAACTCTCTACCATTATCTTTCTCCTTGAGTCTTTTTGTTGTGCCTAGAATATTGAACTCCCAAACACCATAGTAATCATTTTATGGCTTCTCTAGTAACCCTGCTACTATAATGATTCTCTACATGAAGCCTGCAACTACCATGGGATTTCATCTAGACCATCATTGTAGTCATAATTTTATGACTTTTCCAATAAGTTTGCTACTGTGATTATTCTCTACAAAGAACTCCAAAAACCATGGTATTCCTCCTGAGCCATCACTGTAGTCATCATCTTATGGATTTTTCAATAAATCCTGCTACTGTGATGATTTTCTACAGATCACTGCAGCAACCATGGGATTCCTCCTGGGCCATTACTGCCAACATCTGTTGTGACAAGCATTCATGCTAGTCTAGTTGACATCAATGCCAACACTAATTCCAACAATTAGGCAATGCGAACTTCCCAAAACATCTCTATAGCATGATTGTTGACATCAATGCCAACACACTTGCAAATATCTTTACTAAGCCACTATCCATCTAGACAATTCCAATTGTCCAACAATCTCCCCCTTTGACATTGATGGCAACAACTCATCCTTATCTTCACTTTGATGACCACTCCACATGCTGCTTCCAAATAATCTTCCAAAGTATGAGCCACCAATGACCTTCTTTCTTCCACATAGGCCATCACATCTTCTCTGCAAATTCTCTCCCCCTTTGACATAAATGGAAAGGGGCTGCAAGCTGCCTTTTTCTCCCCATGCAATCACTAGATATTAAGACCAAGGTCTAGTTGTTGAGATGTGCATTATTCTTTGCATACATCTCTTCAAGGATTGTCATTGTTGTTGGTCCATAAATTGGGCATACGTGATATGATTCCCCTGAACGTATACTACCTCTTCTTTGTGCATCTAGTATCGAACACCTAGTATGGGTTCTGGATGAATACTTCTCATACCAATGCATCTTTTGTATTAGTGAAAAATAAAAATCGATACGAATTAAATTGCTCATGATATTTTTGATGCTACAAATATCAATAAATGATGATGCATTTCAACTTTCTCTAGTTCGTTGTTGTTGACTCATCTTCTATGCTCACTTCTCCTAAGAATATTTATAGTCGACATTCCTCCCTCTAAGTTTAATCCTAAAAAATAAGGATCCTAATACTTCCTCTCAGAAGGAAATATCCATTATCACACAAGGTTACTCCACATGGGCCCAAACTATCAATTCCCATAGAAATACCAATTGAAAGACTAAAGGACATTGAAAACTTACACCAATTGTGTTTCTTAAACATAAGAATGTTAGGCATAATCAAACTCACAACTTAAATGAAATAAAATTATTTCACCCAAGATGCAAACCTTTCATTTGCTTGGCAATATTCCTTTATGAGGTTAATAATTGTTGCCTGCTACTACTTATCAAATCAGCTCCCCCTGAGCCAATGCTCTTTGATTTCCTGCAACTACTTTCTTGCCTCTGTGTGAGGACTAATCTCGTGGACATAACATGACTATTGGCTTCCTGCCATTCCACACTTTCATTTCATCCCATCTTCCTCTCACAACATAAGATGTTGTTGCGAACTCTCCCTGAACTGATGTTGGTTACACTCCTCTTTTACTTTTTAGTGTTGATAAATTCGAAATAAACTAATTTATTCTTATAATCATCAAGAAAGCATGACCATACCTTCATCAATTAGACACACCTTTCTATTCATTCCTTTTAGCTTCCTTCATTAGACTTATTCGACCTCCCTTGAGGCCATTCTCTTCCTTCACTGAAGAGAAACAGAGGATCTACTCCCCTTGAGTAGATCATCCTCCTTCTTCTTCCAAATCTTTAATGGCTAAATCTTGATAGAAGCATTACCATATTGTTTCTCCTTTACCCATGTTTTGGCCTTCTCTTATCTGTGCAATACTAGAGGATATGATCTTTCAACTCCTCTTTCTTGACCCAAATTCTCTTGTTGCTTTTCTACCTTTCAAGGGGGTCTGCTACAAGAGTAGGAGGATCATTCTTTTGATTTTTTCCTCATTTTTCAAGCTTCATCTTTTGATACTGAGCAGTAAAGAAAAAATTTCATTCATTTTTTATTTTCTTATGTTTTGTCTTCAAATCTCGAGCTACTACATTTGCATGCATATACTTAAGAGCATGTCATTTCTTCTCATTTCTGTAGTTGGCTCTCTTGTGCCCCAAATTTCCATAGTTGTAGCATTCAACATGGCTTCAGAATAGGGTAGAGGAGTTACTTTTCTTGAAAATTGTTTTGTCAAAACTCCTATCATAGCCAACATGCCTTCTCCTATCCTCTTTATGCATCCTTGGGTTTTTGTTACACAATGCATCTTGTTTTCTTGCATTCCATCTATAGTATATGGCTTTATGTCCAAATTTATTGCAATAAAAACAACACCCATAAAGAGGCTTCCGATGATAGAGTTTACCTTTTCTTTGAAGGCTTTGTCCTTGAGGAGGAAGGGATCTCTGATGTTTCTTCATGTTCCTTCCATGATAGCTTGCATTATTTTCTTGCACTCTGTCTTGCAGTTGTCTAGCTCTCTTCTGTTGCACTATTTGTTGTTGCTCCTTATCCTTCTACTTCTCTTATTGCCTTTTATTTCCTTGTTGTTGCTACTATTGTCCAACAACCTCTTTTCCTTTGTTGTTATTGGAACCTTAATCTCCCTTTACATGGAATTTGACCCTTCATCCTTTGCCTTATTGAAGCTAGGTTTTTCCTTGAAAACCAAACTAGTCTTGATGAGAGGGGATATTTGATTTCCAATCATCTCATCCAAGACTTTATTTCTCTCTTCAACCTTATGATACTGAGAAACTCTTTATTTGACTTCTCTAATTCATGTCTCAATGAGACTACTTCAACTTGTAGTCTCTTACAGTAAGCTTCTTTCTCACTCCACTAATTGGTCAACGTGCCACTCAGTCTGCTAGCCTCTTCTTGTTGAGCATTAAGATTTACCATTGTTTTGCTCAACTTTTCATTCTCAAGCTCATAAATTGTTAGTTTCTCCTCTTTCTTGAGATTTTCTTCCAATAGGTCCTTGATCTCCTTTAGAGCCAAGATCAACTTTTTCCTAAAAAAGATCCTTTCATCTAGATCATTTTATTCACTACCAGAGGTGTTAGCTAAGTCAGCACAGAGATCTAGAACTGTCTTTGTGTCCATGGAATCTTCCACAGGTCTAAGGGTTATCCCTTCTACATCACTACCTAGGGTATTCTCATTTTCTCCCATGGATGAGCACACCATGAATCTCTCTTCTTCCCATAATGATCCCTCATTTTCTATTGCTACTAAAGTGTTTCTATCTTCATTACAACTACTAGATGCATAACTATCTCTATCTTCAAGTGATTCACATGTACATTTAGATAATAAATTACCTCTCTCTTTGCATTTATCACGCAACAATAGCTTACCTTCTAAGCAGCATGATATCCCTTCCAAGACTACTTGATCATCAACACAAGTGGGATGAGCAGCAACTTCTACATGTTCTGATTCAATGTTAGAGCACAAGGGCTCCTTAGTATCTTCTTGGGCCACATGGCTATTTCTTTCACACAGACATTGCAGTTTGTCCAATATTTCCCTTGATTTATCAAAATTCCTTACTTTATTAGCATTTGGCTTAGACAGCCTCTCATCATGACCCCTGTGGAGTACTAAAGAATGTATGTTTTTTATGATTATTTCAGTGTCTTTTCATTAGAACTTACAAACCTTTTTGCATCATGAACTCGGAAAATGATAAAGAATTGTAATAAAACATGTGAGATTAATATGCAAGACGAAAACGCTGACAATTGTCATTTCCTTATGCAGGAAGGAGGAAAAACGAGAAGTTGCCGTTCCAAAGGAAAGGACAAGGACGGGTTAACCGTTTTCCCTTTGACGGGAGACCGTATGCAAACAAGGCAAAGCAAATCAAAGTGAATCAGCCCGGGAAAGGAAGTGGAGATATCAGCTTGGTGCAGGAAAGAAAAGAAATGACTAAGGACTAACGGTTTGGCGAATCCCTCAGGATCCTTGATCCTGAGGGATCATTGTTTTATCTATTTCTGCACTTAGATATCTTCACCATCACCCTTATAAAAGGGGCAGCACTGTTAGCTCGGCAGAGGAGGGGAGTTAGATATTGTTATGCTTTTATGTAATTTCTTTTAAGATCAAAACTTTGATCATCGAATCTCGCTAAGAACTACTCTACTGTAATTTTACTTGATGCATTAATACAAACTTGGTTACTATTTCATCTTTGAGTCTAGAATAACTTCAAGCGGTGTACCCCTGGAGGCTAAGGGCCCAGCCCTAGAGGACACTTGCTCTTGTACCATTACGTTTGGTTTTCGTGTGGTTTACTTATCGACGTTATTTGGTAATCTGATGTGTTTTGTAAGTTTACATCACATGCTCTGTTATGCTTAAATTACTAAGGTTTCTAAAGATAGAACTATTGTATTGACTCTGCATCGTAAGCACTGTTCTTTTAGGTGTTGATATAATACTACTAGTCTTTATAGAATACTGTTGTTGTTCCATTACAGAGCCTTTGTGTTTTGCACTTGTTCATTAAACATTACGGAATTCATCTTGAAAGTTATATTCTTTGTGATTGTTGAATTTATGAATAATGTTGTTCTATCTTGAAATGCAATCGTATTCTTTCTAACTGAGGTGATAACTGGATCAGATTACTATTTGAGTGTGCTGTGTGTATATATGGTTTTCAGCGTTGTTCCATAATTTATCAGTAATCAGTGATGTTCCATTTGTGTGTGTTATTCAATCCGTCCTTAAGAGTGAAGGATTGTCGTTTGATTGATTTGATAGACTAAGACGTTACTGTTTGTTAGACTTAGTCGCTTTTCTATTTCTTAACTGTTGTTCCATTTCAGACTTGCTATTCCATTTCAGGTTTGTTGTTCCATTTTAGATTTGTTGTTCCATTTCAGATTTGTTGTTCCATTTCTTATCTGCTGTTCCATTTCTTGTTATTGGTGTGAAGAAAAATCTTAGGCTGTAGTGAGCATTGACATCTACTATCCGGCTCCCAGTTCCATGATCTGTTCTTTGATTTTCTTTTCCATCAATTTCCAAAGGGATGGGTTATTGCTACCGAACCCTTGACTGATAAATTTCTGAATGTGTGATTTAATCTTTTGAAGTAGTTAACCTGTAAACAAGCATCCGTTTACTTTTGTATTTTAAAACACTATGCTACTAGCATTACTCTGGCAAATGATAGCCTCAGACTGAGACACTCTTTGAAATAACAAAACGTTCCTGGATTGACATATTAATGTGAGGTAATTAGAGGTGAAAGAGACCCTTTTTATAGCTCCACATTTTGGCGTCGTTGCCGGGGAAAGAGTGTAGCCATTTGTTCCTTTTTTCAAAGTAGTGTACGAACCTGCTAGGGAAGAATTGGGTTTTGAAAATGGAAGGTAAGAACCTATGTGTGGAGCATGTAAAAGCCCTACTCCTCTGCCCGCTTTCCTGCATATTTTCTGCTCTTTGTTTGAGTAGGATTTAGTAGTTAATTTGAGTGCATGACTAAGAAGAAAAAGCCAGCAAAAAATTCCAAACCTCTATTCAAGCCAGAAAAAGCTAAGGGGTCGGTGACCCTTGGCCGACTAATCTTCATAGACAAAATATACAAGAAAGCAAAATCTCAGCCCTCCATAGGACTCAGGAAAGTTATTTCTAAACAGCCTACTAGTTCCTTCAGGCCATAGGTTCACCATCTGTAGCCTTTGCTGAGGTGCATAGTCAAACTGAAGAGTAGGACTTTCAAGAAATTGAAAATTCTACTCTAGAACTATTGCAAGAAGGGAATTTCAGTAATTTTTGTGAAGGAGGAGAAGAAACAAGGGAAATCGAGGAACCGAGATCTCCTCTTGAGACAACTCAGACATTGAACAACCCAGACAAGGGAAGTGCTACAAAAATCATCTTTGAAGAAACTCAATCTCCTCAGATGTTAGGCACTCTCATTATCCCAGATAGAGGAAGTGCTATTAAAACTATTCTTGTTAAAGCCATTCCCTCTCAACCTAGGAATACCCTCCTAGATATCCCAAAAGTTTATTGGCATATATTCGACCCAATGGCTCAAAACTAGCCAAACACGCAAACCTCTACATTACAATACCCTGTAGTGGATTCTACAGCAAATGCGCCTATGAAAGCAATCCCTCTTCAACATATCCCTACATTCCACGGTCTTACATTAGAAGACTCGGATGCATTTTTATTTGAATTTGATATACTGTACAGGGGATATGATTACACCACCGACCCCCAGAAACTGAAACTATTTCCCTCTACGCTAAAAGGGGCTACTTTAAGATGGTTTATGGGATTAGGTGGCGGGGTTATAAATAACTAGAATCAAATGAAAGAATCTTTCCTAAAAAAATATCAGGGCTATTGCAGGTCTAGAGAACTAAAGGAAAAAATATTCTAGATGATAGCTAGATCAAACGAAACATTATAGGAGTATGTGGAATGTTTCTAGTATAATCTACAAAGATCTCCTTATGCATCACTGCCTTTACCTGATAATGTGTTGAAAACAACATTAATAAGGGGCATGAAGGAACAATGGATCGAAACATTAAACATTATGGGAAAAGGAGATATTTATCAAGAAAGTTTTGCTGACATTATTGATTTATGTATCAGGAGCTTGAGAGGCAGCACAAGAGTAAAATCGGCAGAACATGATCGATTTGCAAGAGATAATAAAGTTTCGACAGAAGGAGTAACGCGTGTAGAAATTGGAAATTTATTGGAAAATTTTAAAACTGATATACTAGGGACACTAACTACACAACTTGATATTATGCAGGCCAAACAGAAGCAAATGGTGGCAAAACAAAATTTGGCAATCTTCTACCCCAGATGCAGGAAGAAGCATAGCCATAAGGAGTGTCCACTGGATGCAGTCCAAACATGTGTCATCTGCACAAAAGATCACCTTACGAAGAGCTGTCCCTCACTCCCTAGATTGAAAGCAGTATATAAGGAAGCAGAAGAAGAGCCAAAATCAGTGTATTTGCTCAACCAGCGCTGTCAGTGGCAGCCGCAACAATCTGGTATGTTTCCAGACCCAACTTCTTCTTTTCCGCCTCTGCAGTATAATGCTCAACATTATAATATGTGACAAATTCAATTCCAACCCCCATTTCCAAACTGGTCACCACAGTGGTTTCCTTCCTCAAACCCGTGGCTGAATCAGGTAAGCCAGTCTGGTTGGCTGAATCTTCCTTACACCCCACCATATTGGCAAAGCAACCCATACCCACCACAATGGACTCCCCCTACTTCACAAAGTTCAGCCTGGTAGACAAACTGGAAGAGACCAATGCATCAGCCAGTAGGAACTATTCCTCTCCTTCAACCTACACTGCCAGCTTTACAACAAAATCCCCAGTCTAATCTGAGACTGCAACTCCTAGCCCAACCCAACCCTAATCCAAATAATAGACTGGTCCAATCTCTCCAAATCATAGAAACACCAGAAGTAGGAGCCGATCTGAGGGAGTGTAATGATCTTCAGTTAAGATCTGGGCGTATTATTGAAACCGAGGGAGATAAGACAATTCAGGTTGAAAATCAGTTACCCAAGGAACATCTATCACAAGAAGAGGATGTGAATAAACAACAAACTTATAATCAAGCAACCACATCCTCTCCCCCGTTCCCAAAATGATTAGTCATACCTCGACCAATACAATATCCTGATTTTGACATTCTGGGAGAATTACAAAATTTGTACATAAAAATTCCATTCCTCCAAGCCATTCAAGACATCCCGATATACACAAAAACTATCAAAGAATTGTGCATAAAGAAACCAAGGAGGAATATAACAAATAATCCAAGAGTCCAAGTAGTCGGCACTCTATCTAACTTATTATCAGGAAAAGAAACACCCATTAAATACTAAGACCCAGGAAACCCAATAGTAACTGTCCAAATTTATGGTCAGACCATGTCCAATACCTTAGTTGATCTAGGAGCTGCAATCAATATCTTAACAACCACTACTTTCCAAAAGCTAGGCATTACATCTGTAGAACCCACCTCTACCTTGCTAGAATTGGCTGACCGATCTGTGGTTAGGCCAGAGGGCACACTACATGATGTAATGGTCTCTGTTGACTCTTGGGAATATCCAACCGATTTTCTGATAATAAATCCCAAAACCTGACTTGATGGATATCCATTGATTTTAGGTAGACCTTGGCTCACCACTTCCGATGCCTATATTGGCTGTTGGTAAGGAAATATGATCATAACCAGAGGAACAGATATCAAGAACTTAGTTCTATATCCTCCAGCGCAGCCAAGTGTCACAATAGTCAAAACTAATAAGCACCATGTATCATACCTTACTGATAACATTAGATCTCCATTAACTATACAAGAGGCATTTGATTTCAAAGACCAAACAGAAGACGATGCCATTAATAATTTCATTAGTCAAACTGAACTCACATCCCACACACAATGTCATATGATAAAAGCAGCATTTGATAATGAATTAGAAGAAGATCCTCTGAAAGATACACATGATCATACAATCCCTGTCACCTCTGTTGCAAATAGTAAAATTGTGAAAATTGAACCAGGAAAAGCCTTAAACATTAATGCCAACCTCACATCCGAACAAGAAATGAAGCTCATCCATGTGTTAAGGAAATATAAATAAGCATTTGCATGGGACTACCTTGATATGAAAGGAATTGACCCCCAGTTATGTACACACCACATTTACATAGAAAAAGACCTGAGACCTATTCAATAGCCTCAAAGGAGACTAAATCCTCATCTAAAAGATGTGGTAAAAGTTGAACTTCAAAAACTTTTAGATGTCAATTTTATCTACCCTATCTCTGATAGTAAATGGGTCTCTCCGCTTGTGGTGGTACCAAAAAAGAATGGGAAATGGAGAATTTGTGTGGATTACAGAGAGCTAAATAAAGCAACACAAAAAGACCACTTCCCTCTCCCATTCATCGACCAAGTATTAGACACTTTGGCAGGAAAGAAATTATTTTCTTTTCCTAGATGGCTTCAGTGGTTACAATCAGATTTAGATTGCCCCTGAAGACCAAGACAAAACTACTTTTACTTGTCCTTGGGGAACATTTGCCTACCAAGTTTTACCTTATGGCTTATGCAATGCTCCTGCCACATTCCAAAGGGCCATCCTTAGCATTTTTGTAGACTTAATAAATGAAGGACTTGAAGTATATATGGTTGACTTTACACCATATGGAGATGATTTCGATCCAGCACTAGATACACTAAAAAAAGTCCTACAACGCTGCATTGCTACCAGGCTTTGTTTAAGCCATGAAAATTGTTATATGATGATGACGGAAGGACTTATCCTAGGACACTATATTTCAGCAACTAGCATTCAGGTATACCCAGCCAAAATCCAAATACTTTTTCTTATTCCCACTCCTACCACTCAAACAGAGGTACGCAGTTTTCTTGGATTTTCTGGTTATTACAGGAGGTTTATAGAACATTATTCACATATTGCTGCACCTTTGTATGCACTAACTGGTGACATTGATTTTCTTTGGACAGAAAAGTGTGAACGTGCTTTCAAGGATCTGAAGAAGCTCGTATCCACAGGCCCAGTCCTTCGAGGACCAAATTGGGATTTTCCATTCTAGATATTATTTCATGCCTCAGATACAGCCATTGGAGCGGTCCTTAGGCATGAAGAGGATAGAAAACCATATGCAATTTATTACATTAGCAAAAATTTATCCCCTGCTGCATTAAACTACACTGTTACTGAAAAAGAAGTTCTAGCTGTAATACATGCTGTCAATAAGTTCAGACATTAGATTACTGAATATCCTGTTATCTTGTACACAGATCATTCTGCCATAAAATATTTAGCAAACAAGCCTATCACAAATGGCAGAATAACTATATGGCTAATTTTATTGCAGGAATTTGATATTACAATCAAGGATCGACCTGGAAAAGAAAATCCTGTAGCAGATTTTCTCTCAAGAATGCCAAAGCCAATTTATGCAGCAGCAGTTGAAGATCAATTTCCGGACGAGCATCTGTTTGTTGTGGCTATTCAAACACCCTAGTATGCTGATGTTTCCAATTACCTAGCAGTAGGTAAACTACCAAAGCATCTAACCCCTAATGAGCGGAAACAGATTGTTCAGCGGAGTACTCAATTTTCTTGGATTGGGGGCTATTTTTTCCACACAGGGGTAGACATGCATATCAGAGGATGCGTTCGAGAAGATGAAATATTTGACATTTTAAAATCCTGCCATGACGGACCATGTGGTGGACATTTCGCCGATCGCAAAACTAGACATAAAGTGCTACAAATAGGGTATTATTGGCCCACAATTTTCAAAGATGCAAAGAAATTTGTCCAAGCCTGTGATAGTTGCCAGAGAGCAGGATGCCCTGGTCAGTCTGATGAGATGCCTCTGAAACCATAGCTAGTCATCGAACCATTCGAGCGATGGGCTCTTTACTTCGTTGGACCAATTAACCCATCATCAAACCAGAAAACATATATTCTGGTGGCAACAGAATATGTCACCAAGTGCGTTGAAGCAGAGGCATTGCCAAGAGCTACAAAGGACTCTATCATACAGTTCCTGTTCCATCTATTTGTACGTTATGGCCTTCCAAGAGAGATAATTATAGATGGTGGACCACAGTTTTCTGGGAACAGAATAGCTGCAACACTCAACAACTATCATGTCCAACATAAAATCACTACTCCATACCACCCACAGGCAAATGGGTAGGTAAAAAGCAGCAATAAAATAATAGAAGCAATCCTAACGAAAACCGTTGCATCACATAGACATGATTGGGCTTCCAGACTACCTGAAGCACTGTGGGCTTATAGAACAACATGGAGAAGTACCACTGGTTACTCACCTTATCAATTAGTGTTTGGAAAACAACCCATTTTCCCCATAGAATTCGAAATCCAAACATTACGAACAACACAGGAAGTTGGCTTAGATTTAACCGAGGCACAGATTAATCGATTACAGTAGATCAGTGAGCTGGATGAAATTAGGCTCTTTGCACTTCAAAACACTGCCCTGATTCAGCAGCAGCGAGCTAAATGACATGATGCTCTCATTAAAAATAAAGTCTTCCACGAGGGTGACTGGGCTCTTTTGTACGAATCCAGGTTTCAGGACTTCCCTGGGAAACTCCAGACTCGTTGGTTGGGACCATATGAAATCCAGAAGGTACATGACAATGGTACCCTTACTCTAATCACTATTGATGGTTCTGGATATGCCTTCAAGGCAAATGGCCACCGAGTTCGTCTCTATCGCAAACCACTCACTCGGGAGTCCTTTTGCCAGCAGCTACGCCGAGACTCAGATATGGAGATTTTGGGGGAGGAAGAGAAGTCTTCCCCACCTGTAATTCATTAAGGAATTTATCTCTTTTTACAGTTTGTACATAATTTCTTTGCTTGAATCATTTTTGTACATATTTTTGAATCAACGTTTTTCTGTTACTATTTTTGTTGTTCCTTTTTTTCAAAAGAACAACATTTTCTTCTGGCTGTTCTTTTTTCAAAAGAACAACCCCCTTTGGATCAGCCGTCATTTTACTATAATTTGGTTCTTTTTCTTTATTTTTGTGTTCTGTTGTTCCTTTTCCAAAGGAACAACATTTTTTTATTTCTGCCGTTCCTTTTCCAAAGGAACGACATTTGTGTATTTTTGTTGTTCCTTTTCCAAAGGAACAACATTTTTTATTTCTGCTGTTCCTTTTCCAAAGGAACGACATTTGTGTGTTTTTGCTGTTCCTTTTCCAAAGGAACAACATTTTTGATTTTTGTTGTTCCTTTTCCAAAGGAATAGCGTTTTTTATTTTTGTTGTTCCTTTTCCAAAGGAATGACATTTGTGTGTTTTTGTTGTTCCTTTTCCAAAGGAACAACATTTTTTATTTCTGTCGTTCCTTTTCCAAAGGAATGGCATTTGTGCGTTTTTGTTGTTCATTTTCCAAAGGAACAACATTTTTGATTTCTGTTGTTCCTTTTCCAAAGGAACGACATTTGTGTGTTTTTGCTATTCCTTTTCCGAAAGAACAACATTTTCGATTTTTGCTATTCCTTTTCCAAAGGAACAACGTTTTCGATTTCTGTTGTTCATTTTCCAAAGGAATGACATTTGCGTGTTTTTACTGTTCCTTTTCTAAAGGAACAACATTTTTTATTTCTGCCATTCCTTTTCCAAAGGAACAACATTTGTGTGTTCTTGTTGTTCCTTTTCCAAAGGAATAACATTTTCGATTTCTATTGTTCCTTTTCCAAAGAAACGACATTGGTGTGTTTTTTTGTTCAAAGAAACAACATTTTTTATTTCTGCTGTTCCTTTTCCAAAAGGAACATCATTTGTGTGTTCTGCTATTCCTTTTCCAAAGGAATAACATTTTCCATCTTTGTTGTTCCTTTTTCAAGGGAACAACATTTGCGTTTTCTGTTGTTCCTTTTCGAAAGGAACAACATTCGTGGTCTTTTGTTGTTCCTTTTCTCAAAAGGAACACCACTTGCATGCTTTTGCTCTCCCTCTGAAACAACTTGTTCCTTTTGCTGTTCTAAATTAAAGATGCTTATTGTTCCTGTTCTTTCAAGTTTTTTACAATACAGCTATGCACTTATGCAATGGATACAAAATCACAACATACTGAAATCAGTGAATCATAAATCGCTATCTTTATAAGATTGCTCTGAATTGGTAAGAGGACAGAAGGAAGGACACGCTTATTCATCATCTTTTGCTGTCATTGTTCTACTAATTCTGCTCTAATAGGTTATCTCTATCATGTTGGTCCCTTTTAATCCTCTTTGATTATTATTCAGCAATAAGAGCAAAGGGTTTATATCTTCCTATTGAGATGTTAAGACTTCTTCCACCATTCCTACTCTTAAGGAGTGTTGAACCACTCTTTGTGTATAAATAGGGAAAGTACTTTATGAAAAAGAAAGAAAAAAGAGCAAACATGACTTATAAGTTGTCAAATGCAGGATAAGGGGTCTCATCAAGAGCCAGCCTACCATGATCATGAGGACAAAAGCAAAGTGGCATTCCCACTATGGCCACCACACCAGGGATATGGTCCAAAAGGTATATCAAATAAACAACCTTGGAATAGGAGGTCTCATCACAAGCCGGCCTGCCCACTTTTCGCTCCTTCCTCGTGAATGGCATTATGGCTAACTGGTCACCAAGCCAGCATAATGGCCTACATTTTGACATTACACAATATTTCCTAAGCATACACAAAGGATCATGGTTCCATGGGTGAAATAAACAACTCTACCAAGGTTATGGACACTTGTCGGCAGCAGAGCACTGTTAATGGTATTGAAGTCACATTATTTACACCAATAGGTAAGTTATTAGCACCCTTCTATATCTTATGCCTTAGTAATAAATTGTATATTATTTCCCAAACCATACAACACATGAATATATATTATCACCAATCATGACAGAACAATTGAAAATGACCGCATGAGACTATATTTACGACAAATGTCTTATCCCCAACCTTGCATCATATCACTGCAGTCTCTTACATATTAAGCGACACAACTCTACGCCTTGATTTCGGTAATTTGCTGCTTTTGTAAACATGGCATATTGCCATACGATGTTCCTTAAGGACTCTGTTACAGAGCGCATGCTTCTCCTTTATTTGACGGCTAGGACAACCTATCACATTGTGGGGGGGGAGGTTAACCTCATCATTCCCTGGATTCACTATTCGGGAAGTTGTGTACTAGGGTATAACACGGCTCAACGGTATACTATTTCTTTTTATTTTATTTTTTTCTGCATGACTTGCTGTTCAAAGCCATTTCCATCATATACTCTGCAGCATTAGAGTTTTAACAAGCCTTGCGTCTATCAGCTTCTCTGTGTTTCAACAGTGCGAACAACTGTCATTCCATTGAGAGTTTATAGTGAAACCATGGGAGGAAGATCAATTCGAAGAGAAACACAAGTGTTAACAGTCTCTGCTGCTGCCCAGGAAATCCTGGCAAGAGAAGGGTGGCTGACTTATCTCAACCACTTGCAAGAGTCTAACGAGACTGTGGCAATTGAATTCTTGTAGAACTTGCAAGAGGATCACTCCACAGTGAGGGGGAGACGCATAGCAGTCACCGATGACATAATCGCAGAAGTCTCGGGACTGCCAGCCACTGGACCTGTATGGATGTTGAAGAAGGAGAGATTGCACAAGATCATAGAAATCTTCCAGGACGAAGGCTAGAGCCTCACAATTAGAGGAAAGGGAGTTCTACTAGCAGCATTAGGAGAGCCGTGGGCAGAATTGGCAAAGACCATTCAATGCTACATCACCTGTGAAGGCAGAAAAGATGTGGTAAGACCACGAAATCTTAAACACTTAGCTGTACTAAAACAAAAATGCTCTGTAAATTTACCTACATTTTTGAATTCATTACTTTATGACGTTGCACGGAGCATAAAAAAGGCACAGCATGTAGAGTCAGTTATTAGTCATCATGGGTTGATTCGGTTAATAGTCAGCCATAGCCTCACCTAGCAGCAGAGCAGCTGGGAAGAGCTAATTGCCATGATAAATGGGGGATTGACCACACCATCCCTAAAACGTAAACATGCCACTAGTACACCCGAGCGTCCAGAAAAATGGAAACATGTCACCAGTACACCTAAGTGTCCAGAAAAACGCAGGAAATTAGCAAAACGTAAACATGCCACCGGTACACCCGAGCGGCCAGAAAAACGCAGGAAATCGGTCTAGCTAGCACAGCTACGAGGGAGGCTAGAGAATCCCCAAGAAAGCACCAGCCAGCTGGTAGAAATAGAAGATGAGCAACCCCACGGCCAGAAGAGGAAGACAATGAGAAAGAAATGCAGGAAGAGGAGGAAGAAGAAAAAGAAGAAGAGGCGGAGCAATCTGAAGAAGAAGAAGAAGAAAAAGAGGAATAAATCGAGCAATCTGAAGAAGGAGACAAAGAAGAAGAAGCTGAGCATTCCGAGCAGGAGGAGGAAACAGAACAACAGGAAGGTAGCTCATTGCAGGACCCATTGGGAGAAGATGAATTGGCCAAAGTTTTGGCCAATATGGGTGAATATGGCCAACCTTCCAGTCCATCAGACCTCCATGCCGAAGAGAAACCCTAGGAGGAAAATGCACCTGAAAAATCACATGCAAAGGAGGTAGAAGAAGAGAATCTGCCTGTTCATAATGAAAAGATGACAGGAGATGCTGAATAGGAACAATCCATTCCTAACCAGAAGACACCAGAATAAATTCCGGAGGAAACAGGGGCAGAAAAAGAGGTCGCCCAAGAAATAACAAAACCAATTAGGGTTCTTGCCCGAGAACAGCCAGAGTAGAACAGTGAAGAAACACTCCAGAAAGAAAATTAGGAAATTAGTCACAGTCCAGACCCAAGTGAAAAGCCTGTTGTTCCTTCTAAGGAAATTGCGGAAATTAGGGAATTGTGAAAGGAACAGCAGAGATTATTGAACATAATAGTCCAGCTCCACCAGCAGATTAGGATTCTAAAAGCAAGGAAAAGGGTAAAAAGGACTTCGGGAAGGAAAAATGTGACCACTCCAGCAAAACCCCTCAAAGCAAAGGGGCGGAGGACCAAAATCCATCCTGCTGTTCAAAACCCTATCGAAAGCTAGGCTGTTGTTCCAAATGATGCTGAGAAACAGACTGTTGTTCCAATTGAAAAGGAACAACAATGGACTGATATCCATGTTAAGATAGAAATGGATGAGATGTTGACCCGTGATAAAGAAATTCAGATGGAGGCACCACTTTCGGGAGTGATAAGGGTTATGAACTCAAAGCAATGCAATAGGAAAGTTCAGGTAAAACTCCCAACCTCCACTGTGGCATGGAAAAGAGATCCAAAACCGGTAACCCTACAAAAGGGTTTGAAGCAAGCTTAGCAGGAAGCAGAAAAGCTTAGAGAGCAAACGATCCCTCAAGTAAAGTATGAAGAGCTACAGCAGCAGCTTAGGAACGTCAATCTATTCGAAAGCCAGGCCTTTGAAGGGTGGCGAAGGGAATAAGAGAAAGTCGCGAACGTAACTCGTAGGTTAGATGTAGTTATCAAGCAGATGGATACCTTATGTTCTTTATACAATGACGTCCTAGCATGTAGAGCCCCTGCTAAAAATTATGCCTTGTTTTTAATGGAAAGATATTTGCAATTGAAAATAAAGGCTGTTAAAGCAGGTGCTCCCATACAAATTAACACCATCAATGATTTTATAAACTGCTATAAGAACTAATGGGTAAAAGTTCAGAGACTACTGTGTGAATTTTATTTACATAACCTTGTATTAGAACAGGAGACCGAGCTAAACCCTGGCCCTTTTGTTGGGGATATCCAATTACAAGCATTTATTTCATTTGGGGTTAATCAAATTAAATGGCTCAAAGCTTATAATGCTTTCCAAAGACAAGAAAACGGATTAGATTTATGGATAAGAGCTAAGCCTAGGGATCCAGTACAGTTATGGAGAAAACATAGAAACCTCATGAAGACTCCAGGTGTAGTTGAAGCATTAGGACCCATGCATGAGGCACTCACTCGACAGGGATTAGAATACTTTTTCTCTATCAAAGACCCTGCCATTGATGCAGCTAAATTTCAGTATCAAATCTCTAATCCGAATATCTAGCTCAGGGAACCATTTAAGGATGAGAATTTTAAATTAGCTACCAACCGCTTGTACCTCTATGGCGAAATTGTTTTGAGGGCAGGGCCATCCTGGTTAGGATATAGGTTTTGAAGTCCAATTATTTGGCACCCTACACCCAAATACCAAGCCCTGTATGAGATGTGTGAGGGTCAGACAGGCCATTTCTTTGAATACCTAGTTACGCATCATGGCTGTAGGCCTTCACATGAGATTCCATCTCCAGCCTACCCTCACGCCTACACTCAACTACAATGTTTTATGAGGGCATGAAAAGGGGCAGGGGGGTGTGTGGTACTAAAGAAGTTGTTTTTGATGATTATTTCAGCGTCTTTTCATTAGAACTTACAAACCTTTTTGCATCATGAACTCGGAAAATGATAAAGAATTGTAATAAAACATGTGAGATTAATATGCAAGATGAAAACGCTGACAACTATCATTTCCTTATGGAGGAAGGAGGAAAAACGAGAAGTTGTCGTTCCAAATGAAAGGACAAGGACGGGTTAACCACTGTCCCTTTGACGGGAGATCGTATGCAAACAAGGCAAAGAAAATCAAAGTGAATCAGCCCAGGAAAGGAAGTGGAGATATCAGCTCGGCGCAGGAAAGAAAAGAAATGACTAAGGACTAACGGCTCGGCGAATCCCTCAGGATCCTTGATTCTGAGGGATCATTGTTTTATCTATTTTTGCACTTAGATATCTCCGTCATCACCCTTATAAAAGGGGCAGCACTGTTAGCTCGGCAGAGGAGCAGAGTTAGATATTGTTATGCTTTTATGTAATTTCTTTTAAGATCAAAACTTTGATCATCGAGTCTCGCTAAGAACTACTCTACTGTAATTTTACTTGATGCATTAATACAAACTTGGTTACTATTTCATCTTTGAGTCTGGAATAACTTCAAGCGGTGTACCCCTGGAGGCTAAGGGCCCGACCCTGGAGGACACTTGCTCTTGTACCATTACGTTTGGTTTTCGCGTGGTTTGCTTATCGACGTTATTTGGTAATCTGATGTGTTTTGTAAGTTTACATCACATGCTCTGTTATGCTTAAATTACTAAGGTTTCTGAAGATAGAACTATTGTATTGACTCTGCATTGTAAGCACTGTTCTTTTAGGTGTTGATATAATACTGCTAGCCTTTACAGAATACTGTTTCTGTTCCATTACAGAGCCTTTGTGGTGTGCACTTGTTCATTAAACATTACAGAATTCATCTTGGAAGTTATATTCTTTGTGATTGTTGGATTTATGAATAATGTTGTTCTATCTTGAAATGCAATCGTATTCTTTCTAACCGAGGTGATAACTGGATCAGATTACTATTTGAGTGTGTTGTGTGTATATATGGTTTTCAGTGTTGTTCCATAATTTATTAGTAATCAGTGTTGTTCCATTTGCGTGTGTTATTCAATCCGTCCTTAAGAGTGAAGGATTGTCGTTTGATTCCTGTAGCTTACGACTAATGCATTTGATCTGATAGACTAAGACGTTACTATTTGTTAGACTTAGTTGTTGTTCTATTTCTTAACTGTTGTTCCATTTTAGACTTGCTGTTCCATTTTATGTTTGTTGTTCCATTTTAGATTTGCTGTTCCATTTTAGATTTGTTGTTTGATTTCTTAATTGCTGTTCCATTTCTTATCTGTCGTTCCATTTCTTGTTATTGGTGTGAAGAACGATCTCAGGATGTAGTGAGCATTGACATCTACTGTCTGGCTCCCAGTTCCACGATCTGTTCTTTGATTTCCTTTACCATCAGTTTCCAAAGGGATGGGTTATTGCTACCAAACCCTTGATTGATAAATTTCTGAATGTGTGATTTAATATTTTGAAGTAGTTAACCTGTAAACAAGCATCCGTTTACTTTTGTATTTTCAAACACTGTGCTACTAGCATTACTCTGGCAAATGATAGCCTCAGACTGAGACACTTTGAAATTAAAAAACATTCCTGGATTGACATATTAATGTGAGGTAATTAGAGGTGAAAGAGACCCTTTTTATAGCTCCACAACCCCCTTTGCTTCTTCATTCTGCTCATTCTTTTCTCCATTCAATATAGAGCACCATAAATCGACATCTAAGGCCATTAAATAGGCTTCCCTTATGACTTTCCAGAATATATAATTTGATTCACTTAAGCATGGAACTCCTTTAGATGTAAGCCGAGATCGATTAGGCATTGTTTCCCTTTGATCTACCTTCTGGCGGTTAATCTATCCCTGAAGGAACTTGGCTCTGATACCAATTTTTGGAAACAATGTTAATACCAGGGGGGTGAATCAGTATTAAGGATAATTTTTAACTCTTTATCCCAATTTATGTTCTCATTCAAACTAGGAAATCATCCATATAATCAATAGCAACATATCATATGAAAACAATATGAAAACACATGCAAGCACACACCATGAGCATCATACATATGAGACACAAGGTTTTATGTGGAAACCCTTTCGAGAAAAAACCACCAAAGCTTGTTGTTGTTATTGATGTAAAATAAGAGCACCTTCTTTATTACATCAATTTGTTTTGTGAGTCACCACTCATAGGAAGCACCAACTTCCTCTTTTTGTAGACACCTGTCCAGCTTACTAGAAGCACCATGTGAAGAACCAACTTCACAAAATTGTTGCAAGCACCAAATTGCATCTGCTTGGATTTATGCAAGTACCAACATTCAAGAGGAACCAACCCGCAAGCCTTCCCAAGCACCCACTAGAGATGGAAGCCTAAATTCTTTTATGCAGGTGTTGTAGCGGCTACAATCACCCTCCAAAATTTTTCTTTAGCCTGTTTTGGAGCCTCCCTACCAACCTTCACAACAGCTTGCCTTGTTTCGTCAAGTCCTCAAGCTTCATTGTCTTTCTTGCTCAAAGGCAACCCGTCGATTACAATTTGATATTTTCCCTTCACAGGCTACCCACCCAGACTTGGTCCAACTGCAGGTTGAAAAGCTTCCCAATGAAATTTGCACATTCCTGGAGGAAAACTAGCCTTTCCCTCTAGCCTTTCCCTCTAGGAATTGAGAAATTCCCTCTGACAACCTACTGGGCTCCAGGATTGCATAATCCTGCCAGCCAACCCTCCCAACAGGATTCGTACAATTTTTCCCATCAGCATGTAGTTTAGCCCAGGATTTGTGCAAATGTGGGTAGCAATCATCTGCTGGGCCCAGAAATTACGCAATCCCCTTGGGCAGTCAGCCCAACTTACAGTTAGAAATGTGCATTTTTCTCTAGCAGTCAAGCAATCACTTGCATGTGCAATTGAGTTGACTGGTTCCTTCTGGGACCAAGAAAAATATACTTGCATGCATAGGCTACTTCTCCCAAGGTAGCATGCAAAGGCATCCCTTGTTTCAGGGATTTATGTTTAACATTTGGAGGTTACATGCAAGGAGTAATTCAGAAACCTCCCTTCAAGTGTCGCTTCCCCTAGATTTGTGGCATGCACTTCACAACCTCGATGTTATCAAAACTCATCAATTAGATGTTGTAGATCTCATTCCTCACATCAAACCTGTGGCTCTGACATCCCACATCACATCTAGAAGTAGTCGGCACATTAAGCTCAATTGTTTTGGGGTAAGATCGCTTCCCATGCCTTGTGCTGTATTTCTGTCGCTTTTTGTGTATTCTCTTGTGTCAGTGTTTTTTGCTTGATTCATTTGAATTCTTATTGCCATTTACATGTATACTAGCTTGTCCTAGCTCTTTTTCAGTTTTCGCTGCTATCTCATTATTGTCGCATGCATGAAACTCTTTTGCACGGACATTTTCCCAACCAGCGAACGACCTCACCCACATACATTTTGATTTGTTTTCTCAATCCTCCATTCATGTTTTCCATACAATGTTTATCACTTCTGCTATCACTTAGTGTCGCCATGCATTTCATCGACTTACTTCCTTTCATTTGCCCGTTGGCGAGCCAGGCTAACCTTGGCCCAATCTCTACCTTCACCAAGGCTGCAGTACGCAATATGGAGAAAGAAGTCTCACCTTACTCTCTATATTTGCGCATTCTATCCCAACTCGGCCTCCTGGACTAAATTATGCATTTCTAGAGGTCATTGGTTTCTTGGCCCAAAAATTTGCGCAAATCTGCCCCTGGACCAGTAGTCCTTCCCAGCTGGGATTGCTCATTGCACAATCCCAATAGCCAACTGCTCGACTGGATTGTTCATTGTGTAGTTCCAAAAGTTAGTAAGTCTCCCAGCAGCCCGGACTGTGCCTTGTGTAGTCTTGGTAGTCGGTCTCCCGAACTCCCAGCTAAATTGCACAACCTTCATGGTCATTCACCCAGGTATGTTGCAAGTTAGTTCTCATGTTCATTTTGGTTTTTGACTGACATATTACTTGCTATGAGTGTTGCCATGTCTCTAGGTTTCATAGGTGTTCATCTGCCTCTCAGCAGTATAGGTACAATGGTTTCCAAGAGAGCAAAGACGAATACACTGTTTAGAGCACACTTGGGGATGCCGTCGATCAAGTGTCCATGGGCTTACCTACTCATGAAGACATCAAGTTGTTCATGGACAAGGAAAACAAGTAGTAGCATCACAACAAGCAGCATCATGAATAGTAGCTCAAGATAGCATACCGAATGCAGCAAATGAAGCGAACACAACAACTACAAGAGGAAGGTTGTTGACAACATAGAGGCAGAGTGAAGTTATAAGATCAAGAAAATCCACTGATAATGAAAACAACTTTGGAGACTCAGGCTATGAAGTGATTGCGTGACATGAAGATCACATGAAGGTAGAAGATGGAACAAAGAAGGAGTTGCATGTGCTGAAGCAGCAACTCAGGAAGAACATGAAGCTGCACAGACAAACTAATGAGTTGTAGAAGGAATATGAACAGTAGTGGTCGCAACATGTACTCACGGATGAAACTGAGCCAGTACAAGCTAAGGATCCATCCCAGCAGCAGGCATGTCATTGAGCGCAAGCATGCAATCCAACCCATTCAACACACTCACCAAGGAAAAGACAAGAAGCAAGTCCAACTGGGGCTGAACTTGCACTTCGGCAAGTTGATGCGCATGACCACCAACACACACTTGAAGATCAGCACAGACACTATGCATCAGTGTGTTGCCAATTCAACTGTACCCAAGAAGACCATGCGCATGTTAGCAGACAAGTTGGATAAAGGGGTTGAACCAATGCATCGGTTTCAATGGAGGCAAGAGTTCGCTTCAACAAGATGTCACCATGAGGTGCATGCACACCATCATGGATGACCAAGCTTGGCATTAGCTCACCAGCTTCACCATCACAAGCATGTCAAAGAGTTGGTATCACCATAGCGAACTGAATGTCAATGATGACTTGCTAGGCTTGCTCAAGCCATGATGTCACAAATGAGTACATGTGCATTGTAGTGTTGAGTCATGTCAAGTGTAAGTCGAGTGTCAACAGTTGGATGTAATAATCATAGAGTAGGTGAAGAGTCATGAGGGTAGTTGAACTGTCACAAAGGGGAGTGTCAAGGGTCACCCCACCCTTTGCTATAAATAGTCCCTCATAACTCATTGTATAGGCTTCTGGTTAGCCAAGCTTCTACTAAGACTATCTTGAAGAAGTCTTAGACAATATTGTAATGCGCCTTGGCTTCTCCATTGCACAGAGCTAGTACATCTCTTTAGAAGAGAAGGAAGATGTGGTTGTAACATTCCACTAATGGGGCTAGCAGGTTTACATGGTGTATTGTATGATTGTGACTTACACTTATTTATATAATAAAATCCAACACATTTTCATGCATATGTTGTTATTGTAGTTGGATTGCTTTTGTTTCCTTAATGATATATGTTGTTTAACTTATGCACTTTTGTATGAATTTATTCACATGAAATTATATGAATCTTGTTGTTAATGTGTTGCATATGTTAGTAATGTTGTCACCATTTGTGATGACTGCTCTATCGGACAACAGAAAGACCTTTCTCTGAACCTTGTTATATCAACCATCACACTTGTCTTGGAATAATCCGTGAGTGTTGTTCATGTCATGTTACCTTGTATGTTGGGACTGTCGCATCCATGTCAACTACTTTGCCAAAAGTTGTGCATATCCTTTGTGTTATATGTTCCTAGCTCAGTTGAGAGTGATCCCTTTCAACCTAGAACCCACCTTCACCTTCCTCTCCATTTGAAGTGTTGGAACCTCTCATACTCATTCCTTGAATCAATACACCAGTGACACCCTTGCTACTGACAGAGTTATCTTACTTACCTCTGTATAACATCGCAGTCAAGGCATTACATTACAATCCATTGTTGGGACTCCTACACCAAATGGTTTAAGGTCTAAGCGGGATTTCTTACCAACAAGATCCCCTTGACATGTCGGTCGGTCCAGCACCGTCAACATTTGTGGTGCTAGAAGGAGGGCCTGATGATAAACAATGTCCTCTCATCTAGTTTTGAACCTTTGCATATCTTCCATGGAGTCTTCTATTCTTATTACCCCAAGGTTTTTTTCGAATTGTGAAGATGTCTCCATCTCAAGGAAGCTTTTCAGTCTCTTGTCCACTCACACATATGATGGTGAAGGCGAAGTAGCCTGGCCTGAGCACTTACATAACTTCCTTTCCATGATTTATGAGGAAGATGAGTTTACTTACGAACAGGCCAGTCTGCTGCTTGCATTCACACTTCACGAATCCCCATTTTGTTGGGTGCTTAGCCTACCAGTTGACATCGTGCACTCATGTGAGCACTTCTGTGATCTTATTAAAGACATGTTCCATCATTTTGATCAAGACCATCTTGACCGGAAATTGTTATAGCAATGGAAGGGCCCGCATGAATCTGTTATTTACTTTTGGCAATGCTTCCATGACTTACAATTTCAAGCTCCAAAGAGCCTTATGAAGTTCGCTTATCTCTGGGACCAGTTTGAGTGATGCCTTAAGAAATCTACCCATCCCAAGAGAAATCTTGATGTCAAACCTCACTCAACCTTCTTCGTTGATGGAACTGCACAATTCCATGCAGGAGTAGGCATTGTCCCAATGGACTATATGCCTCCCTTTCATTCAACTATTCCACCATTGCCCAATGATGTTAAGGATCATGTTCACACATCTTTTCATTATTCACACCCTCCCAACATCGCTCCACTCAATTTTCATCCATATTTGATTGTTAGTCCTTCTATTTTCCATATGCATTCTTTTCTTTGACCTTTGTCTTTGCACCCAGGTGTTCCTCTAGATGATGTTGTCTTTTGTTCGTCCATTCCCAACTCTTCACTTGTTGTGAACGAGGTGTTAAAAAATTATATATTACAGAACAATGGAACACATAAAATATTGTAGAAATATAAACACAGAAAACACATAAAACAAGAGAGACACAAATATACGTGGTTCATCCAGTTTGGGCTACATCCATGGAGAAACATCCAATCCTTCTTTTATTATATTATCCAACAAACTGAAAAGATACAACCTACAATCGATCTCCAGTAACACCCTCTTCGCTCTCAATCTCTTCTCTCTTCCTCACTTAAAATATAGATATGATATGGACACAATACAATTCCCTCATATATAGTAAGGGGTTGCCTTCTAGGGCAAAAAGGCCTAAATTAAACATAACTTCTACCATTGAATCATCTGCCTAATGAATGGCCCAGATTGACTAGAAATTACTAGACTTTTACAAGGCAATTTTACATCTATTTTTAGCTTCGGGGGACCGCTGGCCCCCAGACCCCCCAATCGGGGGGGATTAGCCCCCCCGGACCCCCACGGGGGGACAAATCCCCACCGCGTGGAGGGGTGTACAGTCTTCCTGGGGTATACATCCAGCTGAAACCTTTGAATACAGAAGATAATCAAGCTTCACACCCAACAATCGCCCACTTGGAGACTGATTATAACAACTCCACCGATGCTTCATTTGCTAGACAATGACTCCACTTTGGACTTGGTTGTTTCTTATCTTCTTCATCATACTTGAAGACCAATTGAAACTGAGCAGATTCTTAGTTTCTCCCTGGTTACAAATTTTGTTAACATATCTGTAGGATTCTAGCTAGTGTGTATCTTTTCCAGCTTCAACTGTCCATCTTCCAATGCTGATCGTATGAAATGGTACTTGAGTTGTATATGTTTAGTCTTGGAATGAAATGAAAAGTTCTTTGCAAGATGTATGGAACTCTGGCTGTCACTGTATAACCTTCCCAACTCCTACTTCTTACTCAATTCATCTAGAAACATTTGGAACCAAATCATTTCTTTACTAGCCTCTGTAGCAGCAACATACTCTGCTTCTATTGTTGAAAGTGCAACAACACTTTAGATTTTTGAAACCCTTACTAACAGTTGTTACACCTACAATAAATATATATCATGTAGTGCTCCTTCTGTTATCTCTGTCACCTGCCATATCTGCATCAGCATATCCCTGTAGAGCAATGTTTGAACCACCAAAGCATAATGCTTGATTTGTGGCACCTCTCAAATACCTGAGAATCCAATTCACCGCCATCCAATGTTCTTTTCCTAGATTGTTCATGTACTTGCTTACAACTCCTACTGCATGTGCAATATCAGGCCTTGTCCAGACCATTGCATACATTAAGCTTCCAACTGCTGATGCATATGTAACTTTAGACATATGAGCCATTTCTTCCTCAATCTTGTGACACATCTCCTTACTTAATTTTGAATGGCTAGCCAAAGGTATACTAACTGGTTTTCCATTCTACATATTAAACCTTTTCAACACCTTTTCTATGTAATCACTTTGATACAATGTTAATTTGCAATTCTTCCTGTCTCTAGTTATTCTCATACCAAGGATTTGTTTTGCAGCACCCAAATCCTTCATTGCAAATGAGTTTGCCAATTTCCTTTTGAGCACATTTATTTCCTACATGTTAGAACCTGCAACAAGCATGTCATATACATACAATAACAATATAATATAGCTGCCATAATTTTGCCTTTTGAGATAAACACAATGATCAAAGTGACATCTAGTATAACCTTGTTCAGACATAAACCTATCAAATTTTAGATACCACTGCCTTGGAGCCTGTTTTAAGCCATAGAAGCTCTTCTTCAACCTGCACACTAGTTTCTCATTCCCTTTTACCTCATATCATTGTGGCTGTTGCATATATATCTGTTCCTCCAAATCCCCATGGAGAAAGGCTGTCTTTACATCTAACTGCTCAAGATGCAAATCTTCAGCTGCTACTAGACTTAAAATAGTTTTGATTGAAGTCATTTTCACAACAGGAGAAAATATCTTGTCAAAGTCTATACCCTTTTTCTGTGAAAACCCCTTCACCACAAGTCTAGCTTTGTACCTTTTTCTAACTCCATCTTCTTCCTTTAGCCTATAAACCCATTTATTATGCAATGTTGTTTTACTTGTAAGCAACCTGACTAAGTCCCAAGTCTGGTTATGTGCTAAGGAGTCCATCTCTTCTTTCATGGCTTTCTCCCACTTCATAGTTTCTACCTACACTGCTTCTTCATAACATTCTGGTTCACTAGAATCAGACAAGAATACATGATATAATGAAGGAGAGTATCATTCAGGGGGTCTATTTATCTTGGTAGATCTTCTAACACCACTTTTAGGTGTTTAAGGTGCTTGTTGTTGTTGTGGTTGTTGTTCTAGCTATTGATCATTATGGTTTTTTGGCACCATCATTTTTCCTGTGATATCATCAAGTACTGTGTATTCTCTGTTTTCTTTTTCCTGTTTCTTTTCTTGCAACTGATATTTAAACAAGGCCTTTTCATTGAACTCAGATATGATATATACTCTTAGTCCATGTTATGATATATTATAACGGAGTTGGTGTTGCACAACCAACATGCGCTATCATTCATGAAGAGTATGAGTGGGAGCTTGAACATCAACACTCGGCGAAGGATGACTCCCTTCCATCTGAACCCCTTCCGTTCCTTCTTAGCTTCTTTGGTGGACCTGCCATCCATGATTTTGTATGTGTGTCTTCAGCTATGGATGCACCCATTGTCGATCGCTTGCAGGACTCACCAGATGCTAGTCCATCATTGAACAATCGAGAGGATAAGTTATTCATTGAAGATCCACTTGATCCTTCATCCATGTTTTCCAAAAAGACAGAGGATGAGTTCGTTCATTTTTCATCTACCCCTCTATTCGATTCATCTGATCATGAAGATGTCGAAGAATTCATTTATTTTTCTGGTCATGGCGATCATGATCCATTTTTTATCACGATCATGAATATATCGCAGTTGATTTTTTGAAGCCACTGGTTTATGATGATCTACCTGATGATGAAGTTGAGAGACCCAAGACTGTCGAGGCACTTCAGCCCATGCTGATGGTTACATCAGGTCCTCACTCTCTTAGGGTCAATCTAACTTCCAATCATGAAATTGTTCAATTACCCAAGGCTCCTCATCACTCGTTTGTATGCATTGAAGATCCATCTCACACTCAGATCACACTTCCTCCACTCGAACTGCACGATCCCATTGCTCATGCATTGGAGGAGTCTTATATTGCAAGCCCGAGAAATGGGTAATTATATGGGCTCATTTTGCCTCGTAATTCAACTTAATCCACCATTCTCATTAGTTTATTACATGTTTTTTTATTATATTTATGCTAATAGAGTGAACTGGGTTAGTCATTATGCCAAAAAGTCATGTGTGCTTTTTGCAGATTTTTGGTCAATTTTGAGACAAAATCAAAGGTTTAATGAGCATTTGGCAGCCAAATTCGAGGAAGAACAAGGGAGAGGATTTTTAGGATGGTGCACCATTCATTTATGAACCCTTACCTTGAATTCTCCATTAGAAACTTGGAGTATAAAGGCCCACATTGATGATTCCAAGGGGCAGCCGAGCAAGTTAAGTAGGACTACTGTTATCTTCAGTTCTAGGAAGCCGAGTTCCTTAATTTTAGGAGGACTATTGGGAGTCCCCATTGGTATAAATAAGAAGGCTTACGGCCTCAATTTTTTTGGTTAGATGTTAGCCATTTCATAGTCTATTTTCGCACCTTTGTGCAGTCTTGTACTCAGCTCATTTTCGAGCTCCTTTTGCAGACAGATTTGTGATGTAACTATTATTTTTTGATCAATGAAGATGAATCCAGCTTTGAACTAGCATTGATCTTTTCTAAAGGGCTAAATATCTTGGATTAGGGCCCAACCCAAGATTCCCAACACCTCCTTTGTGTATTTATATGTTTTTTTTGCATTCATAAGATGATTTCTGTTATTTAGGATTAATCTTACTTTGGTAAAATAGGTTGCTTTTGATGATTAAATTAGTTGTTTTTGCTTCAATTTGTTTAAGTAGTTTGCTATAGTAGCAGAGAAAGATCCAAAAAGGCTACTAGCAAGCCTTGATCCCCTTCCCCCTCCTTGGGACCATGAATTGAGGACCAGGCATTGTTGTTGCCACCAAAAACATGTTTTTGCCTTTCATGCAATCGCTAGTGTGATATTTTGAGTTGGAGAAGTTGATATTTGCTTGGATTCACATGCTTAGACCATTTCTTGTTCATTTACCATGGCTTTCTCACATAGCTTCCTATTCGTAAAGTTTTGTTCAACACTTTTCTATTTTTAGGTCAGATTTTAGGTCAAATTAGACAAACTATGTTTTCCGGTTCTTGCTTGGGTCAGTTTTAAGTAGTAGGTGTGCAGTTCACTTGAAAAACATTCCAGCTTGTCATCCTTCCATAGCACAACCTGTACCAACTCATCTTTCGCAGATTCCTTCACTCATTCACCACATTCCGCCAAAATGTCCTAATTTCTGCATTTTTGTGCAAAGTTGCTTTCTTCCCCGTTGAGCAAGTCCAACCCTCTCCTTTGTTCCTGATCTTCATTAACAGAGTCCTACACCCTCCAACACCTTCATCCAACCTTCATTTCCTTTTTCCCACCATTTTTCCACCTTCAAACCTTCAAAAATCACTTTTGGCCTCCTCCTATAAAACTTCTTGTAGAACTTCTTATAGATCCCCTATAGCCTCATGTAGAAGTTCATGCGAGCGGTTTTTCGAAGTCTGATAGCAATGGAAATCTCCAGAAGAGTACTAGAAACTTCTTAGGACCTCCCCACACCTTCCTCACCATCTGCAAAAGCCAAATCCATTTTCCTTTGCTACCAAGCTACTACACAGTCACAATTAGTCAAATCACAAGCATAATAAATCTGCATAAAAATACTCAAAGTTGCAAAAAGATGATGTCTTTCCATTTTTCTTCAGAAGTAGCTTGAATAAATGCAATTTACCTTTTCAGTAATCAATGGAACCCATCTCAATAGTTTCCATCTCTTTTCTTGCACGATTAGGGTTTGCTAGGGTTTGAGTTCCATTTCAATTTTCGTTCTCTTTCTGCAAGTAGAATAGCCCCTGTAGAATTAGTCTTCTACCATCACAGTAAAAGCTTCTTCAGAGAACTCATAGAAGTTGGCTTAAACTTGTGCCAACTTATCAAGTGACAACCTGTAGTAAGAGCTAGTACTTGTGCATACAACATCGTCACTTCCAAGTTTGTTACGAACTACTAGGTTGATAAAAGTAAAGAAGGGAGCCCTAGGAATTGTAGCATTATTGCTGCACTGGAGCTCGCCACCTCTTTTTGGTGCCGTTGTCGGGGAAGCGTTAGAGTATTTTGTGATTACTGTTTTTCTTCTATTTTCTACTACAACATTCTACTAAGTAGTTTATTTCAGCAAAAGTAGAGTAATTGTTTCATTTCAATTCTGCAATTTCATTTCAGCAAGCGTAGATTAGACATTTCCTACTTTCATTTCAATTCTGCAATTTCATTTCAGCAAGCGTAGATTAGACATTTCCTACTTTCATTTCAATTCTGCATTTTCATTTCAGCAAGTGTAGAATAGACATTTCCCGCTTTCATTTCAATTCTGCAATTTCATTTCAGCAAAGTAGATTAGTCATCTCTTGCTCTCATTTCAATTCTGCAATTTTCATTTCAACAAGGTTTATTTTAGTTAGTTGCAATTTGTTGTTCAATCCATTTCAGTTTTTGCAGGTACAAGTAGAAAAATAAATAAATAAAAAATAAAAAATCAACCAAAAAGATTTCCTTTCATGCCTCGTAGGAATAGAGAAAATTAAGGAAAATTTTTGCCCAACACCCCCACTACTTCACACAACCAACCTTGTCTCTTCTTCAATGGCTGATCAAGAAGAACCCTTAGGTGGACAGCAAGACATATTTGAAGAACCTATAGGGGAGAAGAAGAAGAAAACATTCCTCTGGAGCCCATGGCTGTAAACAGAAATGTTGGGAGCGGTACCTTTTCTTCCAACTCATCCCTTAGAAGTGAACTTGAAAATCTGTTGGAAGATTTCAAGAGCGAGATGAGGCAGATGTTTGCCACGCATATCAAAAGAAAATAAGAGGAAGCAGAGAGGGCTTTGGCCATCTTTTTTCCCAAGTGCACTAGAAAGCATCCTAGGAACAAATGTCCATTGCACTTTGTAGAAGTGTGTTTTGTCTGTGAAGAAGACCATCCTACAAATTAGTGCCCTTCCTTACCTGAATTTAAAGCTACGTACCAAGGGGTTGAAGCAGCCACTGAACCACTCTATTTCATGAACCAAAGGAGGCCACATGGACCTAGACCTTACCAGCAGGGAATGCAAGGGACATCCCAGACCTATTACAACCCCAATCAAGTCACATTCATACCTTCTTGGGGTCCTCCTGCTCATCCTTCCTGGTCCACACCCCCTCCTTGGTCATATCCTCCTCAATATCATGCTCAACTAGCTACTCATCCATTTCACCCCTATGCTTAGCCATAGCCTTAATGGAATGCACCTCATCAGGGGTGGAGGCTCCAGTACAACTCTCCTCCCACTCCTTTGCCTCCACTACTTGCTCAACTGCAACCATTACCTCCTGCTCCACCAAGGCAACCCCAAATACCTACTCAACTGAACCCGAACCCGAATAACAGACAAACCCAGCAAGTATACAGTGGGGAACCACCATTTTCAAACCCACACATTGTAGTAGCTTACCCCAATTGCAAAGCTAAGGTACAACACTTCTAAACAACTCCTCTTGAGCTCAATGATATTCACCATATCTCAGGAAGAGTATTGCAAAAAAGAGATTGTATTGATATCATTGAAGGACCACATCTAGCAGAAGAAGATGCAAAATAGAAGGTCAAAGAACCATTGGCTATACTTGATAAAGAGAAGACAACAGAATCAAAGATCGAGAGAGTTTCCCCATGGTTACCATCAAATCCTCCATATATTCAAGAGAAAAATCAACAAAAAGAGGAAGATATGAAGGTCATGGTAGAAGAAGACATGAAGAATGATCCAGATCAGCAGAAAGGCCAAGGAAATCACAACTATATTAATATATGCTTCCAGATGGTCACTGAGGTACAACATCACTCTCTTCCTCAGCTATGCTTGATCCCTTCAAAGTCAAATCATTTGGTCTCTGAAATCTGGATACCTGTCAAAGCATGCATTTCAAGCCTCCACATCATTTTGTCTCTCATCTCGATGTGCACATGGCTCCATTGGAAGTATTCTTATACTTGAAAATGATTTTGTTTTTCAAGTAGGGTAGGGTAGAGAAAAAAAATAAGAGAAAAAATAAAAAAATAAAAAATAAGAGAAAATAAAAATCTAAGGTGAAAACCTCCTCGGAGGCGCCTCAAATTGGCTCATTGATTGAAAACCTCCATGAGGCGGTCAATGGGTTTGAAAGAAGAGAAAAGAAAAATATAATAAGATCCCTGGGTAAAAACCTCCCTTGGAGGCGCCCATGGTAGGCAATTAAGGTGAAAACCTCCTTGAGGTGCCCTAGTTGTTTCCAAAGAAAATAGAGAAAAAGAAAAAGAAAAATGAATTTCTAGTTGTATTGCAGGATTGCAAGAAAACTTCAAGAAGTAGCAGCAGGTGCCAAGAAAGCTTTGAAATCAATAACAACACCTATCGTACCTTCCCTCACCCTTCTCCATCATTCTTGACATTCTTTCTACCTCATGTGCTTCTTTTCTGAAAACTGTGTTTTCTACAGGAGGCTCCTATAGAAATTACAGAGAGCTAGAAATGGATTTTAAAAGCAGTTTGGGGAATATGGAAGCTTCATAAAGGGTTTATAAACCCCCCTGTAATCTTCAAAACTCTCTTCCATAATTTCCAAGTTTTCATTACAACCCAAGCTCATTTTTTCTTACTATCCAGAAAACTGCAGAACGCTCTGATACAGAAATATATAGAGCAGAAATTTGTTTTTTCCCTAACTTGAAAACTGTGCATCCATTTAAAAAATTGTTTCATGGGGAGTTGTATAGGGATGATGGCAATATGTCCAAGTAATTTCAGCCAATTCCAGTGCATGATTTCCAAGAAATTAGCCTCCATCACCTTCAGCCATTTTTGCATTTTCTCCATATCCGTGCATCCATTTAAAAACTTGTTTCATGGGGAGATGCATATGGGTGATAGTAACTTTCCCAAGCAATTTCATCCAATTTCAGCGCATGGTTTCCAAGAAATTGACCTCCATCACCTTCAACCATTTTCAGTTTTTCTCGAAATCCATGCATCCATTGACCACACTTTTTCTATGGGAGGTGCATAATGACAATAGAAACATGCTCAAAAACTTTTATGTCAATCCAGTCTATCGTTTGGGCTATGGACAAAACAACTCTCTCTCCTGCAAAAATCCAACATCAGCAGCATGAGAGTGCAAATCTGAAGGTTGAAGAAAACTCCTGCAGCTTAGATCCAGCCAAAGGATACTTGCACAAGAAAAATAGCCACATATTAGCAACCAGACTAGCATGCATCCACAAAAACAAAGGCATGCAGCAGAAGGAAAGGCCACAACACCTCACAACGAACGTATTTGACTTCTAGGTAAGTGACTAAACCTGTTCCTCTGTTGCATGAATGTAATTTAAAAATTGCATGGACAGTGAGATGGTTGTGATTAAACGAGATCAGTGGCCAGCTAACTGGCCACCCTCGTCTAGTTCAGATAGCACCTCGTCCAGTTCTACAATGCTCAGCTGGAAATCATATGGCACACGTGTCTAGTCAACACGCGGGAAATCTAAAAAACAAGTAGTGGCAGATATTTTGAACTCTAGCGCAGATAATGGGAAGTGATTACAGGTAGAAAGCGTAAAGTCTCATGATGGCACTGCAATAGGGACCAACAATCCAAATAATGCCAACACACATTTTTGCCTGCTCACCATTAGCAGAAATATCTCACAAAAAACATAAGTACTCTGCCTCAAACTCATTCACCACCTTTGTTTCCATTTTATCATCATCCCTGCAGCTGCAACAAGCTCTATACCACCTCCATAGGCTCGAAACCATCATTCTCTGTCATTTTTCTACTATTGGCATTCTACAGGAAGCGGTAACAGTTCTAGAGGAAGGCCAATGAGTAGCTCCACAGAGGAAAATTCAGGATTTTATGTCAAATTCGAGCTTGAAAAGAGGTAGGCTCAGAAACCCACTCTACATGCGATATATCTATACAAGGTGGTGGATTAGAAGAAAAGTATTGGGTTGAAAAAAGAAAGGAAAGAGAGCTCAAAAGTCTGCTTGTGTTTTCCTGAATTCCATATAGTCTCTTAATTTTCTTCTCTGCACTCAAAAATTTGTTTTTTTCCCTTTCCCATATTCTCCTAAAAAAAGGAATGCAAACACATAAACGAAGCCTGTGAAAAACCGAAGCTGCAAGTCTGTTTACTCTGTGAGAAAAAAAAAAAAAACACTGTTTTATATATAATTTGTTCTATCAAAATATTGAGTTCCTCCAAAAGTCGAGAAGTAAATTCAGGTTGAAAATAGTCTGAAGAGAGGGAAAAATTGCAAATTGATGTTGTGAAAAAACAAGAACACGAGAAATTCCCTCTCTGGTTTCAGAAAAACAAAACTCAACTATTCCTCTATTTCTGGTTTTGAAAGTTGTTGCCTTCTTCCTCACCCGGGCATTTTCATAGGTCACTAAACACCATGCCAGGAGGGTTTATGAGAAAGGAACCTTTGAACTCCAACAAATTGCATGAGCACCCAAAAGTTGTGGCCCTTTTCACCAGGGAAAACTGGATGTCTTTCTTTGAGAGAATTCCTGGATATGATGAGGAGGTGACCGAGGAATTTTTAATGTCCTTAAGACCACATTCAAAAACCCATGCCACAATCAGTTTCAGGGGTCTAACCATAGAACTTACACCGGAGTTTATCTGCAGGATTACAAGCCTCCCACTTGGACTCCCCTGAAGCAAAGAAGAAAAACAACTGGGTCAAGTTGCCAAGAACACCTTCATAGCCTGGGATATTTTGAGAAATATAGCTGGGGAAGATGAGGAGGAAACAGAAAAAGAGGAAAAGACCAAAATAGAGAAAGAAGAACTTGAAACAGAGGAGGAAATCAAAACAGAAGATGAGAAGGAAGAACTTGAAACAGAGGACAAAAAGACTAGAGTAGAAAGGAGGAAACACAAAACAGAAAAGAAAGAAGGCTAAACCAGAGAAGAAAAAGACTAAAGCAGAAAAGGCAGAAACTAAACAAGATGAGAAGAAAACCAAAATAGAGCTTGAGGAAGAAAAGCTAACAGAGACAGAGAAGACAAAAGAAGAGGAAAAAGAGGAAGAAGAAATACAACAGTGGGAGGAGGTGGATCGAAAGGTAGGATTCCATGATAAAGAGGAGGATATCATATCAGAAGTATGGGATGTCAAGGAATCCATCAGAGCCATCAAGGATGAAGAGATAGATTAGTTGCTCAGAGGATGAGCAACACCTTCGGTAGGGGGTGATGATGAGCCCTAGAAATGGGTAATTATATGGGCTCATTTTGCCTCATAATTCGACTTAATACACCATTCTCATTAGTTTATTGCATGTTTCTTATGATATTTATGCTAATAGAGTGAACTGGGTTAGTCATTATGCCAAAAAATCTAATGTGTGCTTTATGCAGATTTTTGGTCAATTTTGAGACAAAATCAAAGGTTTAATGAGCATTTGGTAGCCAAATTTGAGGAAGAACAAGGGAAAGGATTTGTAGGAGGGTGTCCCCTTCATTTATGAACCCTTACCTTGAATTATCCATTACAAACTCAGAGTACAAAGGCCCACATTGATGATTCCAAGGGACAACCGAGCAAGTCAAATAGGATTGCTATTATCTTCAGTTCTAGGAAGCCGAGTTCCTTAATTTTAGGAGGACTGTTGGGAGTCCCCATTGGTATAAATAAGAAGGCTTAGGGCCTCAATTTTTTTAATTAAATGTTAGCCATTTCATAGTCTATTTTCGCACTTTTGTGCAGTCTTGTACTCAGCTCATTTTCGAGCTCCTTTTGCAGAGAGTTTTGTGATGTAACTATTATTTTTTGATCAATGAAGATGAATCCAGCTTTGAACCAGCACTGATCTTTTCTAGAGGGCTAAATCTCTTGGGTTAGGGCCCAATCCAAGCTGCCCAACACCTCCTTTATGTATTTATATGTTTGTTTTTGCATTCATAAGCTGATTTATGTTGTTTAGGATTAATCTTGCTTTGGTAAAATAGGTTGCTTTTGATGATTAAATTAGTTGTTCTTGCTTCAAGATGTTTAAATAGTTTTTTGTAGTAACAGAGAAAGATCCAAAAAGGCTACCATCAGGCCTTGATCCCCTCTCCCCCTCCTTGGGACCATGAATTGAAGACCAGGCACTGCTGCTGCCACCAAAAACATGTTTTTGCCTTTCATGCAATTGCTAGTGTGATGTTTTGAGTTGGAGAAGTTGATATTTGCTTGGATTCATATGCTTATACCATTTCTTGTTCATTTACCATGGCTTTCTCACATAGATTCCTGTTCATAAATTTGTGTTCAGCACTTTTCTGTTTTTAGGTTAGATTTTAGGTCAAATTAGACAAACTCTATTTTTCGGTTCTTGCTTGGGTCAGTTTTAAGTAGTAGGTGTGCAACTCACTGGAAAAAAAATTCAGCTTGTCATCCCTCCATACCACAACTTGTACCAGCTCATCTTTCGCAAATTCCTTCACTCATTCACCACATTTCGCCAAACTGTCCTAATTTCTGCGTTTTTGTGCAAAGTTGCTTTCTTCCCCGTTGAGCAAGTCCAACCCTCCCCTTCGTTCCTGATCTTCATTTCCTTTTTCCCACCATTTTTCCACCTTCAAACCTTCAAAAATCACTTTCGACCTCTTCCTATAGAACTTCTTGTAGATCCCCTGCAGCCTCCTGTAGAAGTTCATGCGAGTGATTTTTCGAAGTCTGATCACAATGGAAATCTCTAGAAGGGTACTAGGGACTTCTTAGGACCTCCCCACACCTTCCTCACCATCTGCAAAAGCCAACTCCATTTTCCTTTGCCACCAAGCTACTACACAGCCACAATTAGTCAAATCACAAGCATAATAGATCCACATAAAAATACTCAAAGTTGCAAAAAGATGATGTCTTTCCATTTCTCTTCAAAAGTAGCTTGAATAAATGCAATTTACCTTTTCAGTAATAAATGGCACCCATCTCAGTAATTCCATCTCTTTTCTTGCACGGTTAGGGTTTGCTAGGCTTTGAGTTCCATTTCAGTTTTCATTCTCTTTTTGCAAGTAGAATAGCCCCTATAGAATTAGTCTTCTGCCATCATAGTAAAAGCTTCTTCTAAGAACTCATAGAAGTTTGCTTAAGCTCCTAGTGAAATTCTACCCGCTGATCAAGTGACATCCTGCAGTAAGAGCTAGTACTTGTGCATACAACACTGTCACTTCCAAGTTTGTTATGAACTACTGGGCTAATAAAAGTAAAGAAGGGAGCCCTAGGAGTTGCAGCATTATTGCTGCAATACTGGAGCTCACCACATTCGTGCATGACGCAAGTTATCTTTGCTTCTTTCGTTTTCTTGCATTTCACAGTCAAGAGTGTGCTTGTGCTTCAAAGTTACACGTAGTGTCACACATCACCATGATAATTCCACGGATTTTTGATCATGCACATGCAGTCACTTATGTCCCGTGGGCACTTTGAAACACAAATTGTGGTTGTCTTCACTGTTATATCTTTCTTGTATGTTGGTCTGCACAACTGGGTTACTCGCAGACCAAGCTTTCACCAACATGGGCCTACCAATGCGCCAATGGCTGCATTGGAAGTATCACTTCACGTGATTAGGCCCATGCACCGTTAGTGTAGGAGTAGGAGTAGTGTTTTCTTTCAGTTGTTTGCTTGGATGATTATTTTCTTTCATTCTTTTATTGCTTGTTTGCTTTCCTGTTTGTTTGCTTGCTTTGCTTTCATTTTTTGCTCCTGCTCTTGCTTTGTTTTGTTGATTGTTAGTTTGTTCGCTTCTTTCATCCGTAGTTTAGTTTGCAGGAAACCATGTGTGACTCATGAAACAAGCTGGGTAAAATACAAGAGGATTTGTACAACTATCACTACTTGGTTATCTATCATCTTGCCTTTGTATGATGAACTTGTTACTCTTAGTCCATGTTATGCCGAAGGAAAATATGTACTCTTCAAAGTGAACCTTGGTGTAAACGCAATGCTTGCACACTAAGTAGTGTCACCTACTCTAGTCCGTTGTTTTTGGGTTAACCCTTGTTAGCTTAGTCAAGTAGAGTAAGGTGAGTGTTGGCTTATTGGGGCCTGACCCAGGTTCAGAGGTGATTTAGCTAGACAAATACCATTACTATTGGCCTTTTCGGCAATAGTCTGCGAAGCGCAGACTGAGGTCTCACCCGAAGTAGTATCGGAGGGTGTTAGAACTAGGTTTCTACACCTTGGAGATGTCTAATGATTTCAAGTGGTCTGCAGTTCGACCCTATGTGCACGTCGCTACTCAGGGGCCAAATATTGTTATTACCAAGCCTTTACTAGTATTCCGCTGTTAGTTGATTAGCTTAGCCTACTTATATGCGTTTAAAGTATACTTAGCAATATAACTCATTCATATAGGTGCAGAGAGTAAATAAATAGTATATTTGCAATTTATATCAAACAAGTAGTAGCCCAAGAATAGATACATGTAACTAAGATAAAAATTCTCTTTATTATTCTATTCCTCAGTTATAGACTCGACTTCAGCTTGTGCACTCAGATGCAGGGGTTTGCTCACTCAACTATAGACTACTAGGCCTCTGCGTACTCAGTTGCAGAGCCTTCTCCTACTCTACAACCCAAGACACACTTAGACTCTTGCTCTTTTCTTCTACTTTTCTATCTATTCCTTAGTTAGTTTTATTTTACACTTAGAGCCTTGCTCTATTTATACAATCCCATGGTCCCCAGACCATGGGCAGGCTGACATTACATTTAAGACTAGGGCAGACAACCCTGTGACTCTATCATACATTTCGCGCTCCGCACCCGCAATTTGCAAAATGTTTACAACAATATTGGGTCAAAACATGGGCTTTGAGCCCCAAAACATGCCTTGGGGGGATTCCATGCCCAACAGGCCCCCAACACAAACATCGTGGCTCGCCCTCGAGTCACTTCGTTGGCGTAGTGATCTTGGCATGGAGTCCCTCCAACTGTTCTCGAACCATGCTGAGGTCTACAGCGCACGGAGCTGCTACTTGATGTATGTATTGCATCCGTTGTTCCAAGACCTCTGTGTATGAATTGTTTTCATACATCTGTACCAATACCTGCTGCATATGTTTATAGTCCTGCGCCTTTGTCAAGCTCCTCGAAGCGCGAAGACTGTGCTTCTGCCGCCAGTCAGATAGTCAACCCACCTGTGTAGGGCTTCAAGCAGCTGCCATTCACTTTTCCTGGGAAGAGTTCTCCGTTTAGTTTGATTAGCAGGACCGTGCCTCCATCTATGACCTCCTTAACTATGTATGGTACCAGCCAATGCATTCTGAATTTTCCCGTAAATTTTTCAAACTTACTGTCGTACAACAGTACTAAGTCATTTACCTTGAAAGTGCACAACTTGATATGGCGGTTGTGTTAGGCCTTTTCACGCTTCTTTTATACCTGCTGATGAAAACCATCCAAGAACCGTCCCTCCTCAAGTGCTTCCAATTGTGTGAACCTTTCCTCTAGAGCTTCGCGGTTCATCATCCCTATGAGCATTGCTATGTGCAGACTAGGTATGATATATTCCATCGGCATGACAACTTCCATGCCATAAACTAACCGGAAAGGTATTTTTCCTATCAGTTTCTTGTACATTGTTCTGTAAGCCCATAACACTGCAAGTACGCATAGGTCCCAATCGCTTCGCTGCGCACTGCACACTTTGGTCAGCGTAGTCTCCAGTATTTTGTTGAATGCTTCTACTGTCCCATTGTATTGTCAGTGATACAGTGTGCTTTTCTGATGATACACCTAAAATTATTTTGGGAGTACACTGATGGTTTCATTCAAAAAATGTGTACCGCATTCACTCATTAAGATTTTTGGATAGCCAAATCGGGTCAACATGTTTTCAAACAAAATCTTCACAGTCGTAGTGGTCGTACAGTCTTTGACTGGCTACACTTCCCCCCATCGTGTCAGGTACTCCATTGTGGTGATGATGTAGTGCACGCCCGTCTTTCCCTGAGGTTTGATAGGTCCCACAAAGTTGATTGCCCATTTCTTGAACAATTTCAATGTCATTTGTGGATTCAACAGCATGTTGTCCCTCCGTGATGGTTTGTTGGTCCTTTGACATATATCACAGACCTTACAGTGTGATTTTGAATCCTGATGAAGGTTTGGCCACCACAACCCTACACGAATAATCTTTTGTGTGGTCACTCCTCCTGCATAGTTTCCTCCTACAGCGCCCCCATGTGCTTCCACGAGGATTTGACTTCATTCAAATTCAAGTACGTACCTTTACAATATCTCATCATTTTCCATTTTGAATAGGTGCCCTGAGATGACAGAAAAACCTGTCACACGCACAACCAATTCCTTCTTCTGTTGGATGGAGTATTCCTTCGGCGCAATCCTTGTTGTTAGAAAGTGGATTATATCTTCAAAGTGTCCATCCGTGATGCACACAGCAAAGAGCTATGTGTCAAGTAATCCTTCCTCCAAACTAGTAGGTTCCTCGCCCGTCTGAATATGCGACAAGTGATCCGGTCCTACGTTCAGGTGTTCAAGTTTTACCATGACCTCAAAGTCATATTCTTGGAACAATAAGAGCCACCTACATATGCGCCCCCCCAACACAAGCTTATTTACCAAGTACTTTAGCATGGAATGGTCTGTATCAATCTTGAAATGTCCTCCTAGCAAATAGTGGTGGTATTTTTGGAGCATGTACACCATCACCAACCCCTCGCACTCGGTTGTGGAATAGTTCTTCTTGGCTTTGGACATTCTACGACTTGCAAACATGATAGGATGATCCAAGCCCCCTCCACCCTCTTGTGTGAGCACTACTCCCAACATGATACACGATGCATCAACATGGAAATGAAACTCCACATCCCATTTTGGGAAGACCAGGATTGGAGCGGAGGCCAATTTCCACTTTAGGACATCCAAGCTCTTCATACAAGCAACATTCTAGCAAAATGTGATATCCTTTTTCAATAGTTTCTCCATTGGCACGGTGATTTGGGCATAGATTTTGACGAACTTCCTATAGTACCCTGTGTGTCCCAAGATAGCACGCAGCTGTTTAACACTTTGCGATGCTTCCAAATTTGGAATTACTGCAATCTTCGTGGGATCCACCATCAGTCTTTGTTTGCAAACCACATGTCCCAATAGGTTCCCAAAGGGAATGAGGAATGTGCACTTCTTAAGGTTCAATGCAATCAGTGTCATTGGCAAGTATCCAACATCAAGCATAAGCTTGCTACGTGGTGCTTAACTAGTCCGAAGATAGTCTAATCATCTAGATAGACCTCCAGAAACTTGTGGATGTGTTAGTGTCAGTGTCTTCACACTGCCATCAGTGATCAAAATTTACTCTTTTGCATTCATGTTAGGAGTCCCACTTTCAATCAGTTGCATTCCATTAGGTCATGGATCAACTGATGGTAGAGGTCTTATTTCATTTTCCCTCTTGTCATCTACCTGCTGACTTGTTCAAATATCTTTCTGGTTGTCCATAATCATTTCAATTTCATTTTTAACCAGTCCTAGGGTTTAGTTTCATTAGGTCTTAGGGTTTTTCATCATGGTCATTCAGAAAGAATAAAATGGTCAGCAAACACATGAGGAGGGTAAAAAAAAATGTTCATAAAGTCATCATTTTCCTTTTTGTAAACTCAAAAAAGCTCTTTAATCTCAAAACTTAGTTTTGAGGAAAAACAGAGCACTTGTACTTAAATGGTTTCATTTCATGTAAATTTATGTAATTTTATTGCTCCTATATGTAATAAGTATCCACAAGCTACTCCTGGTCACCTGGTGATAATGCCAGTTCCTACCACTGCAAAAGATCAATGAGATTAGTGTCAGTCCACCTGCAAAAGCCAAAAAGTCAAATATCAACAAAATAGAATATTTCAAAAAGCTACCAAAACATTAGAAAGTGGGTTTTGGTTAATGAAAGATAAAAAATATGGAAAGTAGAAAAAGCCCATCCATGTGTTTTATTTCTTCATTATTAAAGAAAACTTTCCAAGGAGAGCCCAAAAACACGATTTTCAACCATAATTGAGCAAAAGGAGGAAAGAACAACAAAAATTGAAGAGGCTATCTGGCACTGCGCACCTATCGCCTAGTGCTACACATTAAAAGTGCGTTGCGCACCTATTGATTTGCTGCAGTGTATTTTACTCAGGCACTGCGCATTAAAAGTGCGTTGCACACCTGTTGACCAGCGCTCCGCACCTCTTGGAGAAGGCCAAAACACTTCTAAATTGCATCAAAACTCATCAAAAGATCTTGAATGTCTTTGTCCAAGTAAGTACAACCATCCTTCTTGCTAAAGAGAAATTAGTGCTTGGTTTCTTGGGTTGTGTGGTCTCATTTAAAGTGAACCCTAGGTGTCTTTGAATTTCCTCTCAAACCCTAATTAGTCACTAATTCACCTCTCACATGCTATTAAAGACTCATTGGTGCTCTTGCTCTTAACATTTTCATTGTTTTCCTAAATCCCTTCCCCTATCCCTAATTCACTAAACTTATTCCCCAAAATCTAAACCCTAAAACCCCAAAACCTCCACTCCCTCAAGTTGAATCACATCCCCATTAACCTCACTCATTTTCTATCTTTTTAAAAATATCTTCATACTCATCTTGTCCCCACCCCATTCCTTCATTCCTCACTAGCAGCTATAGTCACTAAAATCCATGGAGAGTTACACTGATTATGAAAGGGAGGAAGAAACCATTAGTGACAGTTCTAGGGAAAAACATGTGCAAAGGAAACCTCACAAAGGGGGAAAAATAATCAAGGAAGTGCCTGTCAGTTTGAGAGAATTGCTTGCTTGCCCATTTTCCATATCATGTTTCAGACATCAATCTTGTTTTGATTTCTGTGAAATGGTGGAGAGGGTCAAGTTCCACCATGAGCTGACTAGGTTATTTGTGACTCATCTAGACAACGGTCAGGTAAATCTTGCTGGTGTTTCATTCACATTGTCACTTGCTATTATTTCAAAAGCAACAGGCATTCCAAATGTTGGTGAACAGTGGAACAAAGGACAGTATGTTGACAGGGAATACTATGAGCCTTACATTAAGGCCAGATATCATAGCAAAATCAGCAGAGTGTTTCCCTTCAAATATTTGGAGGACAGGTTTGCCCCACTCATGAAATTATCATCAAGTATTTTACTTGTGAAGGAAGGTTTTCCTGGTGATATGCATATCACATTAGGTTGTTGATGCACTTCACTAGGGTGAGAATGATGAACCTTCCCTATTTCATATGCGGGAACATAGAAAAGATGGCACATTATGTTTAAAGAAAACCATACCCTTAATAGCTGAACAATATCTATCACTTCTCTTTGATAAAGATCATTGTCTTATATCAGTTGAACTTGTTCAACATGCCATGGGAGACCTTCATTTCCCATGAAATATTTAAGGGCCCTCAGATATTTCCATCAGTACCTCAGAAGGAAGGAGGACCTTTAGGACAACAAGGGGTCCAAGAGACTGAGTCCACAGGAGTGCTAGTGTTTGTCACTTATGAGAGAGGCACTAGGGGGCTCTTTGCTACTGCGAGGTGAGTATTATCTCCACCAGGGGTGGAAGGGGTCTCACCTTCTTCTAAATACCACAAGCAAATGCTATCTCCATTGGGAGTGGAAGGGGCTTTGCCTTCTTCTCTAGCTAGATAGGTACAGGTTGACTAGCAGCACAAAGACAAAGATAAAGGAAAGAAAAATATGCATGGGGAGGATCCTAGTGGAGGGCAAGAGAGAGATTTTGTCTTGACTGATCATGAGGATCTACAAGGAGTGAATGTCATTGCCTTGGGTGCTCAAGACTCAAGGATCAAAGACATGATCATCAGATAGAAACAAACTGAGGTATAAGCCTTGTCAGTAAATCTAGAAAGGGCCAAATGGATCATTAACTATCTTGAACAGGAAAACAAATAGTTGACAGAAAAGCAAGACCTCATGGAGTTACAAATGATCAAAGAAACTTGGAAAATGGTAAAGAAAGCAAAGGGAAAGATGACCTCCATTGAGCAAGAAATTGAAAAGGACCAAGAAGTTTCATTAGAGAGGGTGAGCATTCACCTGGAGAAGTTGCTTGAGAAGGCTAATAAAGAGAAGAAAATGCTTTGCCACATGGCCTATCACTATTCGACCCGGAATAAGATATGTAACTCAAGGACGAAGAGGCTTAAGGCTAAGTTGAAAAAGGCCTTAAGCAGGAAAAAGAGCATGATAAAATCAAAATCTTGGCTAAAGCTTCATTAGCTCAGCCAAACAGTTAATGAGGTTGCCTCTTGCCAAATTTGAAGAATTTTTGAGAATTTTTGGTCATTTTGCATTTTGGAAATTTTTACACAGGAAATTTGGTGGTGCTGCACTTTTGATGGGGACACTTTTTTGGAGAATGGCTTGCATATTTGGATTAAGCATCAAAAAATAAGCAAACCCAAAAAGTTTAAGAAAAATTGGAGAAGATCTTGGCCACCAAAAGGGAAAAGAAACACCCAAAAAATGCCCTCTCAGCCACTTTTTTGACCCACAGGAAGTAGTCTTGGGAGAATCAACTTTTGGAGGGGCAAATGACCTCCAAATCAGGAAATTGAAATTGTTCCGGAAACTAGACAGGCAGGGCTTTCCAACACGCCATCTTGGGCCTGATTTGGATGTGTGGAAGAACTCCAAAACTACCTCTGAAGTGGCATTGCACATTAAATCAATGGCATTGCGCATTAAATGAAATTTTGCCAGTTTTGCTAGAAAAGTCAAATTTTTCTAGGTTCTCTCTACAATTGACATTTTCTTGCTCTCTTGCTGAATTTGGCATGCCAAATGATGTAACTTGATGTAATTATGGATGTAAAACACTTGATAGGGTAGATACATCAAGTCAAAGGTGTTTTTGAGTTGAATGAATTGGTTTCCTTGGTTTTAGAGGCATGCTGTTCTACTGCCTACTTTTGTGTTCCTAGTTTAGATATGGTTGAAACCACCCCTCTTCTCATGGATTCGATCCCTGATGGCTAGCATATGTGGCTTGATGCCTATATTATGTACTTTATTAGTCATTTGAAAAGTTTGGACTCTTGTGGAAGCTCTGAGCTCTATTGTATCTCTCTACAGTAGTTGGCAAGGAATAAAACCAGGTTTCACAGCTATTTTTGTGGGATTCTTGTGATATTGAGTTTATGTATTGTTTCTTCTTTGTAATGAGTTTTTCTGATGTCTTATATATATCCACATCTCTCTCTCTCTCTTCTAAACTAAATGAATCAAGGTGAATAGACAAAATACACTAATTTACAGTGCCTTGTCTTGGGAATGCATTTGGTTTTCTATGTTTTTCAACAGTTTGAAGAGGATTCATGCTCCTCATTCCCTCTTCAACCCATCAGTAGTATAAATCTACCATCTTAACCAATTTCTAGTACATAAATACTTTGTCTACCTCGCTCCACTGAACATGTCTGTATCCTTGATTTGATTTCCCGAACCCAACTTGCCTGCTCCATTTGATCCAGCAACCAATCATCAAAATCAACTAAAAACCTATGAGCTACTATACCTAGCCTAAAAACTAATTTCATTTCAGTCATCTCAAGCTGTAATTGTAGTCATCTTAACTGACATTGACAAGGAGAGAGCCATCTCCTGACCTGGTAGGGCTAGCTACCAGGTTAAGCATGATTTGTGGTTATCTTAAGATTGCCTCCCTTTAGCCTGAGGACAATCTAGGCTCTAACAAGATGTATTCTTTGAATGTGGCAAAGACGATGTGCAAAAATATGGTTGGTGCGTTCTTCAACCCAAATGGCATAATGGTGTATTGAAAGTAACCCCATTCCGTTGGTCATCTTGCTCCTGTCTTCCGCATGATTTTGATCTGGTGGTACCCTGAGAACCCATCTGTGAACGAGTATGCTTCTTTTCCACCAACATTTTCCAATACTTCATCTATGAATAGTATCAGGAATGGGTCATGTACATAGGCATCATTTAGCTTCCTGAGGTCCAAGCATATTCTTATTTCGCCCTTCTGCTTTTTCTCATGCACTACCATAGGGCTCACCCAGTTGGATTCTTTCAACTGTTCAATAATTCCGGCTGTGAGCATTTTGTCTAGTTCTATGTGGACCTTTTCCTTATACTTCGGATTCAAGCGGTAAGGCCTCTGCTTGACCGGCTTTGCATCAGGTTTTAGGGTGATCTTTATCATACCTAAGTCACCAACGATCCCTTTTAAATCCATAATTTTGGTCGAGAATAATTCTTGGTACTCGTAGAGTAACTCAGCGACCTTATCCACCATAGCATCATCCCAATAATCACCGAGCATTGCATATTTTGGTTCGGCCTTCGTTCCAATGTTTACATGCTTTGTTTTTAGTGGCGCGGTGATGTCAGGATCCTCAATCAATGGTCCTCGTACCTCGCGACAACCTTCAATTTTAGGAATGTTAATTTTTCATGGATCCTCATCATCCTCCTCAATATTTACATTGTAACACTCCAGCGTGCAACTCAACTGGGTTGCCCATTCTGGCTAAAGCACTTCCTTTGGCTCCTATGGTATTTTGAAGATAGTTGCTTTTACTGCTTGTAGTGCATCATCCACAATATCCCACTAACGATCTTCAAACATGAAGGTTAACAATAATCCTTCGTGCAATATATCACATTCGCTCGTGCCATGGTAGAGTTCCGTCTCAGTATACCAATTCATGGGTATGATATCTAGGTTATGACAAAACAGATGCACCCATTCAAGTTGTGGCTCTTCCCCGTAGACCTTGGTCCATTTCGCAAGGTGTGCATGTCAATTAGCCCATCCATCATACTTGTATGTTAGCTACATTTGCGGTTTCCCAAATCGTAGGCGCATCATCCTTTTGCATCCCCGCTAATCCTTAGAATGTCTTTGTTGCGTACCCCACCACCTTGTGGGCATAGTGCATAGTACCCATTTCAGAGCATTGAACCGTTGTTGTTCTGGCACCTCTTTTCAAATTTGTTTAGGAAATCATCCACCGCTGTCAACCCGTCATACATAGGCAGATCTCTTACTTTTGTTGTCATGCAGTGTAGTGATCTTACCATCATGTTGCAATTGAGCGTGGTTACCTTATGTAACCGGCTTTGCCATTGTTCTATTTCCTCGTTTGAATCTGAGGTGCAGGAGCTTTCACGCTCCCACCAAATCCTGCCATTCGTTGTTGGATTCACCCAGTCCTGCTCCCACACAGTTATCTTGTAGATACAGTCTAGATTGTTGTCACTCTCGTTGTCGCGCACTAGCTCTGTGTAGCGCGATCCTTCTACAGGGTCTAAAGGTACCACTATGTGTAGTGAATTTTTCTTAGAAATCATCTTGTGCTTCTTTAGATTTATCTCTCCATTCATATCAGTGGCCCAATCTATTCCTAGTAGCGCAGGATAGGGGTTGCTATCATCGACAATCTCTATCACTTCGAAATCTGCAAGCATGCTCGCTGTTGAGTGCTAAAAGATGCCTTTTTAACTCCTAATTATCTTCACATCAATTATCAATATGGGTAGGTCTTTCTATTTCAAGAGTGTACACAATATGTGGTGGCTATTTAACTCAGAGAGTAATGCTTCTAAATTGCAGTATAACTTTTTTACATACAAGAGTAAATGGATGCAATAAGTAAATTCCAATTGCAATTAAAAGAAACTCAATCCTTTAATGAAATCAAATCCTACAACAATTTAGGTAACAACAATATGCAATTCAAGTAACAGCAGTATCAGTTAAGAGTACAGTGGTGATAACTCTTCTCCTAGAAATTGATTGAGTTTAATCAAACACATTAGTCTGTAAAACAATGATGGCATCAATCTGAGAGCCTAACAGTAGTAGTTAATTCTCATTATAGTTGATTACATCGAGCAAGATATTCATCTAGGAAGCTCAATCCAAAGTGAAAGGAAACTAATTAAACAACAATTTTGTAAATTATACAAAACAGAGTTATTCTATCAATGCAAAGAAACAAGGAACAACAACGAAATAATAATAACAGAAAGCAATAAACTATCAACTGTCACACTTGCAAGAATCAGAATTATATGACACAGGTGAAGCAGTGAATTCCATCAGAAGCTAGGCCCTTAGCCGCCAGTGTACACTGCTGGTTACTTCAGATAAATGAAAAGGAACAACAACTCCTCTTATATATTAATCATGAAAGATTATTACAACGTATTTGCATTCTTCGCTACAGCGAAAAGTCTGTAATTGAGAATTACAATAATAATAACAATAGTCGTCCCCTTTTTGCTTACAATCGTTTCCTTTTATAATGAGAAAGGGGTAAAAAGGTGAATGATAAAAGTGCGCAATTTTCTAACTTCAGACATCTTTCCCTTCTTGCGCTGATCCTATTGATTTGCTTTTGGAAGTATCTACAACTGCCACGTCCTTCCTTAGCTTGCTACTTTTTCATTGTCCCTTAGTTAGGGAACAACAATTGTCCCTTTTCGTACTTTCCTGCATAAACAAGGATGATAATTAGCCAAACATAGCTGTAAATAATTTCTGTATTTATTACCGTAATTCCTTAATGGATTAGCGCATTGAGATATAGAAAGGATGAGAATAAAGGAAAAGAATAATAAGTTAATAGTAAATTCATACCTTTTCCATGACCCAACATACTCCCCTATTTACCCTTTTTCATGTCCTCATGAAAACCATGTAGTTCATATGCAGAGTAGTCAAGGAATAAGTTGGAGAAGGGAGGTCCTAAAGTGGTCTGAAACCATGATTCTTGGCCAAGATTTCGAATATGTGCCTTGTCTGTTCTTCAGGTAGCTCATATATAGCCTTGTATCCTTCATCAAGATACCAAATAATAGGGCTACAGAACCGAAATCCTAACCAATAAGGGCCTTCCTTTAGGATTAGATTACTATAAATGACAAAGCATTCTACAGCCAGTTTAAAGTTTTTGTAATTAATTGGCTCTCTATTCTATACATTGTTATTGGAAACTGTCCATCTGAACTTTTCTGCGGCCAGGGAGCTTTCCTGAATGGAGAGGAAATACTCGACTTCTTTTTGGACAATTTCTTTCTACATAGGCCCCAGAGTTTTGATTACTCCTTCCCTCTTCATCAAAATTTTGTGGTTGGCCAGCATCTGCAACGGGTGTTTTGGTTCACCTCTAACCCAAAGGTCTAGCCCATTTTCTTGCCTCTGGAACGTGTTGTAAGCCTTGAACCATTTTAGTTGGTTAGTAGTGAATGAAATAAAGGATTGAAATTGTACATCCCCTATAAAAGGGTTGGCGTTTTTTTTAGTTTCTTCTTCTAATACAAAATTGTGTAAATAAAATTCACACAGTAGCCTCTATAATTTTACCCCATGATGTTTACAACATTTTATAAAATCATCAATTGTTTTCAACTCTATCAGTTTTCTAGCTTTGAAAACTTTTATCTCTAATTGAAAGTATCTTTCCATCAAAAATAGGGCATATTTATTGGCAGGAGATTTGTGTGCCCATATATCAGTATATAAGGAGAAAATAGTACTCGTTTGACTCGTGGTCTTTTCCAATCTGAGAATTATTTTGTCAATCCTCTCTACTGCCTTTCTGTATTTATCAAATGCCTCACTTTCTGAGATGTTCATGTCTCGAAGCTGCTTTTGTAATTCCTAGTATTTCTGTTGGGGGACTGTTTCTAGTTCAAGGTGTTCTATGGTAAGCCAAACCTATGCGATATTTTTTTGAAGATTTACTATACTAGGGTCACTGCTTGTCATAATATCTTTGGCTTGAATATCTATCTACGTATTCTTGCTATGAGAGTGGATTTATATTGTTTGTGTGTTCTTATTTTGGGACTGAATGCTTATAGTCTGTGTACTTTTATTATGGACAATCTGTCATTCTGTCTGGGTGGCTGTGCTATCGGAGGGTACCACCTCCGTTTGAATAGCTAAGTTATGAAAATGTATACTCTCTGTTTGGGCAGCTACTTCTACAACAATTGCAGGTTGTTCCTTAACAATTTGAGTGAATAGGGCTCCGTTTGAGTCCCAGTAACCTTTGTATCATGAAATTCAGCTTGAATGGTTGCATCTATTGTTTCTGGGGTTTTGTCTGAAACTTTCCCTACTGTTAATGTCCTTATCTTTTGCCTGAGTCTTTTTACTAATTGCTACAGCCTCTGTTGTTCCTTTCTAAGCTTTTTAATTTTGTTTTTCTTCTTTTCAAGAGGAACAACTATTCCACTAATCGTTTTCACTCTTAGCGAGCTCGGTTTCTCATCTAGGTTTTGTTCTCCAAGAGTTGTGTCCTTACCCTGACTTATTTCTATTTCTCCTGTTTGGCCCACATCCTCTATTATTATTTAAACTGACCCGACTGGGTTCTCTTGGAGGTGTATTACTAAATTGGTTCACCTCTTCTTGGGTGGTTTCTGCTCTTATCTTTGCTCCGCCACTTATGTTTTCTGATATATTTCTATCATGGCCAGAGATCTCTGCAGATTGTGTTGCCCCAATGTTCAAATTGAGGGGACGTTCAGGCTATATGAACTCATCCATTTTGGCCAACATTTGGTCCAATTCAATATCATGAAGCAAGTCTCGTGGTGGACTTGTGTTTGCCATTGAGGGAAGTTATGTTTCATTTCTTTCATCTTCACTAGAGTGCTCTGTTTCCTCCTCATGTTCTGATTCCAAGTCATCCCAATATTCCAATTGTAAATATTGCACATTTTCTGGACTAGCTAGTTCTATGGGTTGGCTGCTGCTACCCTGGGGCTTTTCATTTGTTCCCAAGCTTGTCCTTATTATGGCAAATTGTCTGCATTTTTGTGGAATGTTTGTTGTGCAGGTGGTCCTTTTCCTTTTTAGAAGAGGATTAGGAGCAGGTAAAGCTAAACCCCCTTCAATGGTAAATACTAATACCTCCCAACTTGATTGTTGCTAGATGAGGCTGTAACTTACTATCAGCCTAATCAAGCAATGGTGGCTCACAACAGTCTCTATATGCTATGATTTTTTTATGCTTTGAGTAGTGTCATGCAATGAGAAATTCAAATACACAGGCAAGTTTACAGAACATTTTTGTTTTAGAATTGCTAATAATTTAAGGTGATGTGGTCTTACCACATATTTTCTCCCGTCGCATGTGATATAGCTCTGAACAAATCTAGCCAGTTATGTCCACGGTTCTCCAAGGGATGAAGGTTGAACTCCTTTTCCTTTGACAATCAGGTCCTATCCCTCATCCCGAAAGACTGCAATAGTGTCCTGCAACCTCAATTTTTTATGACTCCATATGGGTCCGATTGCTGGAAATCCGGACACTTCAGCTATTACTGCGTCTGTCACTATAATTTGCCTTCCTCTTATCATAGAATGTTCATTCTGTAAATTCTATAAGAATTCGATAGCAATTGCTTCATTGGGTTGTTGCAGTCATGTAAAATATGTTATCCAGCCAACTTGGGCTAGAATTTCTCTAGCTGCATCAGAAACAACCAGTATTAATGGCTCCCTTTGCATTGTTCATCTTCCCATACTGCATGGATTCTACAAACCATTAGTATCGCAGAGATGTTATAGCAATAGATAGAACTGTGCTTATGGAACAACAAGTTGTTATAATGGTTATTTCAAATGATTCTTTATAGGCAAAAATATCGTTATTATAGGACTTGCTATTGTATCACATACTTCGTAATCATGGAATGCTGAATTGCCCTGCATAATCTAATAAAGAAATGACACGCTTGCATAACTATACTAGGGATTTGCGCCCCGCCCCCTTAAAATGATAGGTCGCCTTCGACTGATTAAATGAAGGAATGACGTACTGGCAACGACATACAGGAGAGGTAAAAATGGCAAGGTATACATATTTATGCTAGGATCACAAAAGATATTGGGGTGTGGAGATGCCGTGAAGTGATTCGAAAAGGGAGAAAGGAAACCTGGCGTGGAAAAGATGCTTTGCATTCATTATTCCACTTAAACCACTATGATTGGATTTTTAAAAGATATCTCATGCATAAAGGTTCAAAAATAAATTAGGAAAATAATCTCTTTATAGTAAAGATAATGAATAATAAATGGGAGTTATAATAACTATTGATGTTGAAAATATGACTCCAATACCATCAAAAGCGATTTTGTTACCCACAGGTGTTTATAACCTTGACAGAGTTGTTTTTTCACCCTTTGGAACCGTGATCCTTTATGTATAATTAGGGAAGTGCCTTATGATGTCAGAATGGAGGCCATTGTGCTGGCTTGGTGACCAGATGAACACAATGACATTCATTAGGGAGGAGCAAAAGGTGGGTAGGCTGGCTCGTGATGAGGCCTCATGTTCCAAGGACTTTATTTTCTGATGCATCCATTGGATCATATCCCTAGTGTGGTGGCCATAGTGGGAATGCCACTTCACTGCTTCCTTATGATCATGGTAGGATGGCTCATGATGAGACCGCCTATCCTCCATCTGACAAATCATAGAATTGTTAGTAAACATATGTATATTTGTTTCTTTCCTTTTTTTTTTTTTTTTTTGAGACAACACTTCCTATTTATATATATAGGGTGGCTCAACACTCCTTAAGAGTAGGGATGGTGGAAGAAGTCTAAACATACCAATAGAAAAAAAATATGCCCTTAATCTTATTCAATGATAATGAGTAGAGAGAATTATAGGGGTTAGGGAAGAACTAGCATGGTACAAATAATCAATCATTTTGATTTATAGTGAAGATAAGGACAACAAATTGATATAGATGGTTGTGTCCTTCCCTTTTTAATCAATATAAAGTAATCTCATTAAAGATTATAATATTCGATTTTCTTGTTCCAGTAACCTTAAAATTTTGTATCCTTACATATATGTTTGTATTCTTGCCCCATAGATGATCATAGAGAAATAAATAATATTCACAAGGTGCTTAATTCCTAAAGAAAACCTCACACAAAGAGTGTTGTTCCTTAAAGGGAACAACAAGAAAAGAGACACAAAAAGGTGATGTTCCTTAAAGGGAATAGCAGTTGATCCCTGTAAGGAACAGTGAATGAAAAATACACATGGATGGTGTTGTTCCATGTCGGGAACAACAAAAGGATATATACATGACGATGATGTTTCTTATAGGGAACAACAGTTGTTCCTTAAGAGGAACAACAGGAAGAAAATTTGCAGACCGAAACCGTTGTTCCTTAGAGGGACAACAACTATTCCTTGGAGGAAATAGTAGAAGTTCCTTATAAGGAACAATGGAAAGAGAAAAATAATTGGACGTGAAATTGTTGTTCCTTGAAGGGAACAGTAGCTATTCCTTGGATGGAATAGCAGCTGTTCCTTGGAGGGAACAATAGTTTTTCCTTAGATGGAACAACGGAAAAAAAAATGCAAATGAGACTATTGTTCCTTAGAGGGAATAGCAGTTGTGCCTTATAGGGAACAACAACTACTCCTTAAAGGGAACAATGAGAAAACAAATCCAAATGAAACTATTTTTCCTTAAAGGGAACAACAACTATTCCTTAAAGGGAACAACAAGAAAAAAATCTAGACGACTCTGTTGTTCCTTAAAGGGAACAACAGTTGTTCCTTAGAGGGAACATCAACTGTTCCTTAAAGGGAATAGCAAAAACAAATGCACATGAAACTCCCGTTCCTTAGAGGGAACGACAATTGTTCCTTAGAGGGAACAACAATTGTTCCTTAAAGGGAACAACACGAAAATCAAATATACATGGAACTGTTGTTCCTTAGAGAGAACAACAACTGTTCCTTAGAGGGAACAACAACTGTTCCTTAAAGGGAACAATATAGAAATCAAATATACAGGGAACTATTGTTCCTTAGAGGGAATGACAGTTGTTCCTCAGAGGGAACGATAGTTGTTCCTTAAAGGGAATAGAACGAAAATCAAATATACAGGGAACTGTTGTTCCTTAGAGGGAATGACAGTTCTTCCTTAGAGGGAACAACAACTGTTCCTTAAAGGGAACAACACGGAGATCAAATATACAAAATTGTTGTTCCTTAAAGGGAACGACAACTATTCTTTGGAGGGAACAACAGTTGTTCCTTAGAAGGAACAACAAAGTAAAAGTAGAAAAAAGAGAATTTATATACAATTCATACAAAAAATTCAATCAAGATAGAAAGAAAAATGTATGTACAAATTTCAAAAACAAATGAATTATTCACTAGGTCGATGCTGAGGATGGGTTTCCCTCTTTAGCCAAAATCTATATGGTGGAGTCTTCCCATAATTGTTGGCAAAAGGACTCCCTGGTAAGTGGTTTGTGATAGAGTCGTACTTGATGTCCATTCGCTTTAAAAGAGTAGTCAGACCCATCGATGATGGCTAATGTGAGGGTACCATTATCATGCCCCTTTTGTATCTCATAAGGTCCTAACCATCTGGTCTGGAGTTTTCCCAGGAAATCCTGGAACCTAGAACCATATAGGAGTGCCCAATCTCTTTCATGGAAGATTTTCTTTTTGATAAGGGCATCATGCCATTTCGCTCTTTGTTGTTGGATCAGTGCAGTGCGTTGAAGAGCTGATAGCCAAATTTCATCCAATTCACTGATTTGATGTAGCCTATTAATCTGTGCTTCGTTTAAGTCTAAGCCTACCTCTTGCTCTATCCTCAATGACGGGATTTCAAATTCAATTGGGAAAGATAGGTTCTTTGCCAAACACTAGTTGATATGGGGAATATCCCATGGTATTTCTCCATGTCATGCGGTATGCCCACATGGCTTTGGGCAATCGAGTAGCCTAGTCACATCTATGTGATGCAAATGTCTTTTTGAGTATTGCCTCGATTACCTTATTGGTGCTTTCTACCTGGCCATCTACCCACGGGTGGTATGGAGTCATGATTTTGTGCACAATATGATGGTTCTTTAATGTTGTAGAGATCTTATGCCCTATGAATTGTGGTCCTCCATCGGTAATTACGTCTCTAGGCAAGCCATATCACACGAATAGTTGGAAAATAAAGTGGATTACCGAGTCCTTTGTTACCCTTGGTAGTTCTGCTGCCTCCACCCATTTAGTCACATACTCTGTTGCAACTAATATATATGTCATTTGATTAGATGATGGGTTTATTGGACCGATGAAATCTAATGCCCATCGCTCAAAAGTTTCAATGACTATCTGTGAGTGCAGAGGCATCTCATCAGACTGCCCAGGGCATCCCATTCTTTAGCAACTGTCACATGCCTGGGCAAACTTCTCAACATCTTTAAAAATTGTGGGCCAATAATAGCCCATCTGTAATACCTTGTGACCAGTCCGAAGATCTGCAAAATGTCTGCCACAAGGCCCATCATGGCAAGCTTTCAAGATGTTAAAGATCTCGTCTTCCCTGACGCATGTTCTAGTGTGCATATCAGCCCCTGTATCAAATAAATAGCCTTTGATCCAAGAGAATCACGCGTTGCTCTGTACTATTTGTTTTCTTTCATTAGGCATCGGGTGCTTGGGTAACTTGCCTACTGCCAAGTAATTTGCCACATCTGCGTACCATGGTGTTTTCATGTTTACAACAAATAAATGTCCATCAAGAAACTGGTCTTCTACTTCTGCGAAGTCATTTGTCTTTGGCATACGTGAAAGGAAATCTGCTACTGGATTTTCATTTCCTGGTCAATCTTTGATAGTGATATCGAATTCCTGTAAAAGAATCAACCATCTTGCCACTCTTCCATTTGTAACAGGTTTATTAGCTAGATATTTAATAGCAGAGTGATCAGTGTATAAAACCACAAGGTATCCTGTTATATAATGTCTGAATTTATTGATAGCATAAATTACAGCCAATTTTTTTTCAGTAACAGTATAATTTAATTCAGCAGGAGATAGATTTTTGTTGATATAGTATATTGCGTATGGCTTTTTATCTTCCTCCTGGCCGAGAACTGCTCCAATGGTTGTGTTTGAAGTGTCGAATGAAATCTGGAATGGCAAATCCCATTTTGGGCCCCTTAATACTAGGGTTGTTGCTACAAGCCGCTTTAAATCTTCAAAAGCATTGTCACATTTATCAGTCCAAATGAAATTAATATTTCTTGTTAATGAATTTGAGAAAAATTCTTTATAAATCTTCTATAATAGCCAAAAAATCCTAAGAAAATGCATACCTCAGTTTGTATGGAATGGGTAGGTATTAAAAGAATTATCTGAATTTTTGTTGGATCTACATGGATTCTAGCTATTGATATATAATGACCCAAGATGAGGCCCTTGGTCATCATCATGTGGCATTTTTCATGGCTTAAATAGAGTCTGGTGGCAATGCATCTTTGCATAAATTTCTCTAATGTTTATAATGTTGGCTTGAGGTCATCTCCATAAGGTGTAAATTCATCCATGTACACCTCGAGCCCTTCATTTATCAGCTCTAAAAAAATGCTGAGTATAGCCCTCTGAAATGTGGCAGGTGCATTGCACAGCCCAAAAGGTAAGATCCTGTAAGAAAATGTTCCCCAAGGGCAGGTAAAGGTAGTGTTATCCTGATCTTCAGGGGCAACCTGAATTTGATTGTATCCACTGAAGCCATCTAGAAAAGAAAATAATTTTCCTACCAATGTGTCCAAGACCTAGTCAATGAATGGAAGGGGAGAATGGTCTTTTTGGGTTGCTTTATTAAGCTCTCTATAGTAAAAACATATATGCCACTTTCCATTCTTTTTCGGCACCACTACTAATGGAGAGACCCATTTGCTGTCAGATATGGGGTAAATGAAGTTTACATCTAACAATTTTTGTAGTTCATGTTTAACAATATCTTTAAGATGAGGATTTAACCTTCATTGAGGTTGTCAAATGGGCCTGGCATCTTTCTCTATATAAATGTGGTGCATGCATAATTGGGGATCAATCCCTTTCATGTCTGGGTAATCCCATGCAAATGCCTCTTTATATTTTCTCAGGAGTTGAACAAGCTTTTGTTCTTAGTCAGCAGTCAAATTTTTGTTAATATTCAAAGTTTTTCCTGGCTCAATTTCTATGGTTTTTCTATTATAAACAGAAGTTGTTGGTATTGATTGATTGTTAATATATTTTAAGGGATCTTCTTCTATTCCGTTATCAAGGGTTTCTTTGATCATGTGACATTTTAGATGGGATACGACATCTAGTTGGTTAATGTAAGTGTTAATGATGTCATCTTCTATTTGATCCTTAAATTCAAGAGCATCTTCTATAGTTAGCGGTGATCTAATGTTTTCAGTTAGATATGATACAGGTTTTTTTTTTTCTGGTTTTGATTATTGTTAAACTTGGCTGAGCTAGAGGATATAAGTCAAATTCTTCGCATTTCTCCCTCTTGTTATATTCATGTTGCCTATTTGACATCTTATGTAAGCATCCGCAGTTGCTAGCCAAGGTCTACCTAGAATTAGGGGATGTCCATCGAGTTGGTTTCTAGGATTGATGATCAGAAAGTCTACAGGGTATTCCCAGGAGTCTACTGACACCATTACATCCTGTAATGTGCCTTCTAGTTTGACTACCGATCAGTCAACCAATTCCAACAAGGTTGTGGTTGGGTCCAAGGATGTAATGCCAAGCTTTTGACAAGTTGTGGTTGTAAGAATATTAATTGCTACTCCTAAACCAACTAATGCATTGGGGAGGGAGCATCCATTTATTTACACAGTGACTATAGGATTTCTTGGGTCCTCATGTTTTACAGGTGTTTCTCTACTTGATAGTAAATCAGACAAGGTACCGGCTACATGGATAGTGTAGGAATTTACAGGGTAAGTTCCTTAGACAGAACACCAAAAGGACACTGCTCACAAACAGATCACAGATCAATACACCAGTATTTTGACGTGGTTAAAACCCTCAGAGAGGGAAACAGTCCATGGCCTGCGCCAACGTG
>APFE031228909.1:53373-86873 GCA_000404065.3 Pinus taeda | reverse complement strand
AAGATGACTCACCTCTCTATAATCATCTATATATGGATCCCTCATCACAGAGATCTAGAGGCTAGAATTTTGTATCTTATAGAGAAGTGTTGTTGGTATTCTGGTGTACATTCATAGTGTTAGGTGATCTAGCTTTGCTTGAGGTGAAGAAGGGATTCTTAGCTAGAGGATGATGCTGGGTCAGAGCACATGGTTGTAATCTTCTTGCTACTTTTCATCTGAATAAAGCTATTCTTGTTTCCTTCCATATTCTTGTGTACTTGCTTATATATGCTTGTATATGGTTCATGCACATCTGATCCTGCATTATTTATGAACTTAGATCCTTGTTTCTTGCATAGTAGTATGTTGCTGTGATTTTACAGGTCCTTTTGAAGCTGAGCAGACAAAGAGCAAGCAGCAAAACTCTATCAAGAAGGAGAGGAAATCGAGCGCAAGACTCAGGTTGGCCCTCTTGGTTCTCTCATCTATTTTCATAAAAGGAATCAATAGTAGACTTTGATTGTTTGTTTCTAAGATAGCCACCCATCTTAGTGGGAATAGCAGCATCCGTGTGGACATTATTCCCATATAACAGCGATCTCTTCCTCGCTTTCTTTCCGAGATGAAATCAAGGGCCTAGTTCCTATCTCTGCACTACCTTCATTTCTATAGATCCTCCCACTTTGCGTAGCCCAAACATTAATTTATTTGCATAACCCACTTTTCACACAGTAGCATCTTAATCCAAGTGTTCAAATATTTAACGTACTTCCCTTGTAGTCCTTTGAGGAAGCGTCATTCTGCCTCGTTGTAGCTAACTGAAGTATCTACTATGAACTCGGTGATAAACCCTCTTATAATTCGATCGAGCTAATGGTTTATAGCGTGCGCGATCTTATCTTTCGATTCTTCTAGTCTATGCACCAACTCTGGAGTCCACACAATAGGTTTGTCGAGCCTACACCTTCCTTGACTGTCTTCTAGCTTCGTGATCCACTCGTACAACTCAGAGAGGAAGGATGCAAAGAAAATTTCGTGGATCTCCGTATATAAGTAGTGCTCTAACCATTGTTCCTTTGATACTCGTAGATTCTTGTTTTCCTACATTGTGAACTCGTGAATCTTTCTATCCAGCCACTCTTCAATTTCTTTCTTTTTCGGATTCCAGTGACACGACATCAAACATCTCTTATGCAGATCCTAGTCCCAGCAACTGAATCATTTGTTGGCTTGTTGGGGCCTAACCCAGGTTTATAGGTGATTTAATCAAACAAATCCCGATACTACTGGCCCTTTTGGCAACAGTCCATGGAGCGCGGACTGAGGTCTCACCCAAAGTAGTATGGAAGGGTGCTAGAACTAGGTTTCCACACCTTAGAGATGTCTAATGAGTTTAAGTGGTCTGTGGTTCGACCCTACATGCATGTCACTACGCGCACTTACCCGTACCTCGCGGCCTGAGATGTTGTCTTCACGCAATGCTACTCGGGGGATGAACATTGTTATTACCCAAGAATTTACTAGTATTCCATTGTTAGTTAATTAACTTAGCCTACTTATATGTGTTTAAAGTATACTTAGCAATATAACTCATTCATACTGGTGCGCAGAGTAAATAAACAGTATATTTGCAATTTATATTAAGCATGTAGTAGCCCAAGAATAGATACACAAAATTAAGCTAAAACTTCTCTTTATTATTCTCTTCCTCGGTTATAGACTTGACTCCACCCTACACACTCAATCGCAGGAGTCCGCGCACTCAGCTATAGACTACTAGGCCTCTATGCACTCAGCCACAGAGCCTTCTCCTACTCTACAACCCAAGACACACATAGACTCTTGCTCTTTTCTTCTTCTTCAATATCTATTCCTTAGTCAGTTTTATTTAACACTTAGAGCCTTGCTTTATTTATATAATCACATGGTCCACAAACCATGGGTAGGCTGACATTACATTCAAGACTAGGACAGACAACCCTGTGACTCTATCATACATTTTGCGCTCCATGCCCACAATTCGCGAAGTCTTTACAACAATATTGGGTCAAAACTTGGGTTTTGAGCCCCAAAACATGCCTTTGGGGGATTCCATGCCCAACAGTGAGGGGGAAAACCATAACAAGCATGTCAGAGATACAATAAGATACTTCCCTACTAGAACAACCTCCTATTCTCTCAATAAGTTAGGATCCCTCTTCTACCTCTGAAATTACTAAGTGCTATGCAGAGTGAAAAAAATTCAAAAATGAAAAGTAAAAAAATTCAAATGAAAAATGAATAAGGTGAAAGAAGAAAAAGGCTTTGTGGTACCGACTAGGCTCGCTGGCAGTGGAGCCATGCTTGTGTTCCTATGTGACTCCACTGGGGTACTACATAGGCCTGCTGGTAGTGGGGCAACACCAAAGATGAAACTTACACTCTAACGACTATACTGCTTGTGTGCTTATATACCCCTCATCCCCATTCAAAACAACTATGTTGCCTTGGCTTGGAATGTGTGTCAATTGACCAAGATTCTAGCAGATGGTACATCTTACAATCGCGTTAGTGTTAAGCCAAGACGAGCTGAGAGCTGGACAATACTTCCGAAGGTGTTAGACTTGCTTTTCATGAACAAGGTCCATTCAGAGAGCTGAAGTTCTACCAGTGTGTCGCCAAGTGTTGTAGTGGCTGCAACCACCCTCCAAAATTTTTCCTTAGCCTATTTTGGAACCTCTCTACCAACCTTCATAGCAGCTTTCCTTGCTTCATCAAGTCCTTAAGCTTCAGTGTCTTTCTTGCTCAAAGGTAGCCCTTCGATCAAAGTTTTATCTTTTCCCTTCACAGCCTGCTCACCTGGATTTGGTCTAGTTGCAGGTTGAGTAGCTTCACAATGAAATTTTCACATTCCTAGAGGGAAACCAGCCTTTCCCTCTAGGAATTGTGCAATTCCCTCCAACAGCCTACTGGGCTCCAAGATTGTGCAATCTTGCCAACCAACTCTCCCAGCAGGATTTGTGCAATTTTTCCCATTAGTAGGTAGTTTAGCCCAAGATTTGCGTCAATATGGGTAATAATCAGCTGCTAGGCCCAAAAATTTCCAATCCCCTTAGGTAGTCAGCACATCTTACAGTAAAAAATGCACATTTTTCTCTAGCCATCGAGGAGCTGCTTGCATGTGCAACTGAGTTGACCGGTTCCCTTCGGGACCGATTAAAACAAACTTGCATGCATAAGTTGCTTCTCCCAAGGAAGCATGCAAAGTCATCCCTTGTTTCAAGGATCTATGTTTAGTATTTAGAGGTTATATCCAAGGAGTAATTCAGAAACCTCCCTCCAAGTGTCGCTTCCCCTAGATTTGTGCCATGCACGTCACAACCTCGATGTTATCAAAACTCTTTAATCGGACACTGCAAGGCTCATTCCTCACATCAACCTTGTAGCTATGACATCCCATGCCTTGTGCTACATTTCTGTCACTTTTTTTGTATTCACTTGTGTGAGTGTTGTTTGCTTGATTTCTTTGAACACTTGTTGTTGTTTTCATGTATACTACCTTTTCATAGCTTTTTTTTCAGTTTTTGTTGCTATCTCACTCTTGTCGCAGACATGAAACTATTTTGCATGTACGTTCACCCAACCGGCGATCGACCTCACCCACATGCATGTTGATTTTTTTGCTCAATCCTCCATTCATGTTTTGCATACACTGTTTATCACTTTTGCTATCACTTAGTGTCACCATGCATTTCATAAACTTACTTGCTTTCAGTTGCCCATCGGCAAGCCAGGCCAACCTTGGCCCTATCTCTATCTTCATGAAGGCTGCATTGTACAATCTAGAGAAGGAAGGCTCACCTTCCTCTCCAGATTTGCTCATTCTATCCCAACACTACCCTCCTGGATTAAATTTCACATTTCTAGAGGTCATTAGCTGCTTGCCCCTAGAATTTCCGCAAATCTACCCCTGGGCCAGTAGACCTTCACAACTGGGATTGCTCATTGCACAATCCCAATAGTCAACTACTTGACTGGACTGTGCATTCCGTAGTTCCAGTAGTCAGTAAGTCTCCCAGTACCCCGGGTTGTGCCTTGTGTAGTCTTGGTAGTCGATCTCCCAACCTCCCAACACAAATTGTGCAACCTTCATGGTCATTCACCCAGGTATGTTGCAAGTCAGTTCTCATGTTTATTTTGGTTTTCGACTGACAAATTTCTTTCTATGAGTGTTGCCATGTCTCCAAGTATCACGGGTGTTCATCTACCTCTCAACAGTATAGGTACAATGGCTTCCAAGAGAGCAGAGATGAAGACACCATTCAAAGCACGCTTGGGGATGCAGTCAATCAAGTGTCCATGGGCTTACCTACTCACAAAGACATCAAGTTGTTTGTGGAAAATGATAACAAGAAACAACATCACAACAAGCAGCATCATGAACAATAGCTAAAGGCAGCATACTAAACATAGTGAACACAACAAATGCAAGAGGAAGGTTCTTGACAACATAGAGGCAAAGCAAAGTTACAAGATCAAGCAAATCCACTGATAATGAAAGCAACTTTGGAGACTCAGGCTATGAAGTGACATCACAACATGAAGATCACACGAAGGCAGAATATGGAACAAAGAAGGAGTTGCACGGTGTTGAAGCAGCAACTCAGGAAGAACATGAAGCTACACAGACAGACCAATGAGTTGCAGCAGGAACATGAACAACAGTGGGCGCAACATGTACTCATGAATGAAACTGCATCAGTACAACTTAAGGATCCATCCTAGTAGCTAACATAGAGCAAACATGGTGAGCAATGTTGTTGATCGCATGCAAAGGATCCAACAATATGCATGTCATTGAGCACATGCATGCAATCCAACCCATTTGACACACTCACCAAGGCGAAGACAAGAAACAAGTCCAACTGGGGTTGAACATGCACTTCAGCAAGTTGATGTGCATGACCACTAACACACACTTGAAGATCAGCACAAACACTATGCATCATTTTGTTTCCAGTTCAACTATACCTAAGAAGACCATGTGCGTGTTAGCAGATGAGTTGGATAAAGTGGCCGAACCAATGCACCTGTTGCAATGAAGGCAAGAGTTTGCTTCAACAAGATGTCACAATGAGGTGCATGCACACCATCATAGACGACCAAGCTTGGCATCAGCTCACCAACTTCACCATCACAAGCATGTCAAAGAGTTTTTCTCACCACAGTGGACCGAATGTCAGTGATGTCTTGCAAGGCTTGCTCAAGCCATAATGTCTCACATGAGTACATGTGCATTGTAATGTTAAGTCATGTCAAGTGTAATTCAAGTGTCAACGGTTGGATGTAACAGTCACCAAGTAGGTGAAGATTCATGAGGGTAGTTGAATTGTCACAAAGGGAAATGTCAAGGGTCACCCCAACCTTTGTTATAAATAGTCCCTCATAACTCATTGTATAGGCTTTTGGTCAGCCATGCTTCTATTAAGACTATCTTGAAGAAGGTTTGGCAGTATTATAACGCGCATTGGCTTGTCCACTGAACGGAGCTAGTACATCTCTTTGGAGGAGTAGTTAGATGTGGATGTAACGTTCCACTGATGGGGCTAGCAAGTTTACATGGTCTATTATATGATTGTGACTTACACTTCTTTATAAAATAAAAGCCAACACATTTGCATGCATATGTTGTTATTGTAGTTGGACTGCTCCTGTTGCTTGAATGATAAATGTTGTTTAACTTATGTACTTGTCTATGAACTGATTCACATGCAATTATATGAATCTCATTGTTAATGTGTTGCATATGTTGTTAATGTTGTCACTGTCTGTGTCGACTGCTCTATCGAACACCAGACATACCTTTCTATAAACCTTGTTATATCATCCATCACACTCATCTCGAACTAATCCATGAGTGATGTTTGTGTTATCTTAGCTTGTATGTTGGGACTGCTGCATCTATGTCGACTGCTCTGCCAGAAGTTGTGCATGTCCTTTGTGTTGTGTGTTCCTAGCCAAGTTGGCATTGATCCCTTTCAACCTTGAACCCACCTTCACCTTCCTCTCCCTTTGAAATGTTGGAACCTCTTATACTCATTCCTTGACTCACTACATTAGTCACACCCTTGCTACTGACATAGTTATCTTACTTGCCTTTGTGCGACATCGCAATCAAGCCATTACCTTACAACCCATTGTTGGGACTCCTAGACCAAACAGTCTGAGGTCTAATTAGGAATTTAGGACTTATTACCGAGGAGATCCCCTTGACATGTTGGCGGGTCCAACCCACACCCAATAGGGAACTCAATGTTCTCTGTAATTTGCAGCCACTTGGCATGATGTCAGCTTTGTTCTCTTCACAACCATGCTTACTCTGCTTATTTAGTGTTATGAAACCAGCTCAAGAAAAAGATAGAAAAGATAGATCAACACCTTAAAATTCAGCCTCTTCTAGGGGGTAACCTCCTTTACATTACATAAATGAACAATTATTTGATGATTCAAATGACAAAACCTCCTTTCTATATATAGGAGTCTAAGGAGTCATAATATAACCTAGCCGACCTAACAATAATAATATAAAGCCACAAAAATAACAATAGAGGGATTCTATGTGGCACAGTAATAACAATATGGGGGCAATAGGGGAACAACAATATTAATAAGGGGAACAACTACAATAGTAATGGGGTAATCACTAGTATTATAAGGACCCAACATACCCCTCTCCTTCAAAAAAGTGTTGTCTTCAACACTTGAGTAGTTCTGGATACTTCTATATAAAATTCTCATCCTCCCATGTGGAATCTTCAGCGGATAAGTTCTTCCACTTGATAAGATACTCTGAAATTGATTGATTTCGTAGCTGTCAAGTTCTTTTTTATGTGACTACTTCTGGTTCCAATATAATTTTTCCTTCCTCGTCTAGTTCTGGCAATATTGTTTGAACTGGGAGCTTGTCGCCTATCAACTTCTTTAAACATGAAACATGGAAAACTGGGTGCAATGTTAGACTCAGTCTTGTCAGTTCTCGTCATTTGCAGTCATCAAATTCCATTTTGGTCAAAAAGAGTCATTTTAATTCTTGAGTCTAGGGTTTTGTCTCCAGAAGTGTGAAATAACGCTTGTAGGCCAAAGGGAGTTTCAACAAGGTTTCACTTCAAGATTCACATTAATAATGATATAAATGCAATACTTCAGGAGGAGGAGGCCTTAATAGCGGCCCACAGGAAGGAGATTGAAGATACAATGGATTTAGTGCGTGAGAAATGAAAATTTTAACAGAAGTTGAGCAACCAGGCAACCTCATAGATGACTATGTGTCCAAACTAAGTATTGTGTTATCACAGAAAGCGGCTAGTCTGGTGAGCTTGCAGGCTCGACTCGCAAGGTTTTAGAACCGTCTCAAGGAGCAAGAGATACTTAGCCTGAAAAAGAACATGTCCTTGAGATGATCCATCAGACATTTGGAAACCATTCTTTCAGCTCTAATTTTTTTAGGTGGTAAATTTTGCAATTGGCATCATACCCAAGATGGAGATGTTGACTGAGAATCCATATCTTTGAAGGCCAGCTGTATATGAAATCTCTTGTTGCAACACAACATATTGTTAGAGTTGATTTGTCATGCAATATTTCTGCGTATACTAAGTTGTGAAATTTGGTGTGTTTCCTAATCTTATTGCTTCCTAATGTTATTCTACTGGGAATGCAAGATGTACCTGTTCAGAGAAAGGTGGAAGCCCTAATTAAGGTGCTTGGATTCATGACTTTACAATGTTACACTTGTTATCAATTTACTATTAGTTTTTATTTGTTGGATAATGCTTTCAAATCATCGTTGGTTGACAAAGAGCTGAGTGGAAAGGAGAGCAATTTGGAAAAGATTAAAGTTGTGCTTCGGAAAAGACCTTTGAATAAAAAGGAGTTGGCGAGGAAGGAGGAAGATATTATCACTGTTAATGATAATGTCTGGTTAAGTTTTCACGAACCAAAGTTCAAGGTGGATTTGACAGCTTATGTGGAGAAACACGATTTCGTGTTTGATGCTATTTTAGATGAACGTGTCTCAAATGATGAAGTTTATCGAGTTACTATGGAACCCATTGTTCCAACCATCTTTCAGCGTACAAAAGCTACATGCTTTGCATATTGTCAAACAGGTAGTGGAAAGACATTTACAATGCAGCCTTTGCCACTAAGAGCCTCAGAGGATATACTTAAGTTGATGAACAGACCTTTCTATCGAGAGCAAGGGTTTCACTTGTGGCTTAGTTTCTTTGAGATATATGGGGGAAAACTATATGATCTACTTGGCGACAGGAGGAAATTTTGTATGAGGGAGGATGCCCGGCAATAAGTTTGCATTGTTGGTTTGCAAGAATTTGAAGTCTCAGACATACAATGTGTAAAGGAGTATATTGAGAAAGGGAATGGAGCCCGAAGCACAGGTTCAACTGGAGCTAATGAAGAGTCATCCAAGTCTCATGCTATCTTGCAGCTTGCAATTAAGAAGCACGGTGAAGGAAAAGAGTCAAAGGGCGGTAGAATAGTTGGGAAGCTATCTTTTATTGATCTTGTTGGAAGAGAACATGGGGCAGACACAACAGACAATGATCGCCAAACAAGGATGGAGGGAACGGAAATCAACAAGAGCCTTCTAGCTCTAAAAGAGTGTATACGGGCCTTGGATAATGACCAAATTCATATTTCATTTCGAGGAAGCAAGTTGACAAAAGTGCTTCATGATTCCTTTGTAGGAAACTCACGGACAGTTATGATATCATGCGTTTCTCCTAATTCGGGTTCTTGTGAGCATACACTTAATACATTGAGATATGCAGATAGGGTTAAAGGGCTTTCAAAGAGCAGAGCTATATTAAATTATAAGGCAAATCCATTGTTTTTGACAACCTATCTGCATGTCAAATATTCACAAAAATTCAAAGGAGAAAGCTGAATTTGGAGGTTGAAGAGTGAATTTCAGTGTTGGAGAGGCTGATAGTGTGTTGACAGTGTGCGCGGCGCATAGGATGCGCACAGCGCACTGAGCTAAAATTGCCAGTGGAAATCTACAAGCGCACGGCGCACCAGACCAGCGCGGCGCACTGGCTGTGCTCGCGGCGTACAAAGCCGAAACACCACAGAAATTGTGCCACCACTTATAAATTTCAAATTAAAAATTTCTCCGGTCACACCAATAACTTCTCTGCTTTATAAATTTGAATTACATTTTAAATGCACTTCATTAAAGACTGAAGCATTCTGAAGCAGTGTTGGAGTCGTGTGGCAATGATCTTGCATTTGCAGGAGCTCCGATTAGGATGTGAAAAATATTCAACTCCTTGCAAAAGCGGAGCAGATTCAAGCATTGTTTCAGGTGTTGATCGAACCACAAAAGGAAATACAGATATTGGCAATTATAAGTGGCATGAGCTTTTCCTACAAATAAATGGATATGTATGTGCTGATATTGGAGAAGATATTGCGCTATTTTTAGTAAATATTAGTTCTTATTCAAAGGCAAAGTAAAGTCAAACCCAAATTAAATGCAGATTACCAACCTGAGTAGAAAATTAGGGAGAGATTGCTTATCTTTGTCTTCAGTTATGATTTGGAAGGTTCACACTACAGCTTCCACCTTTATATTGGTCACAGAAATACTTGAATGAAAAATGTAACGATGTTCTTTAGAACCGATGAGTGGCTCTTTTACTATTTTCATCATTTCAATTGAAACAGTTCCATACTTTCTTCGATTTTTTCTCTTCTAGAGGAATCTATTTATTGTATTGAAAAACCATTTGTAGGGGGGTTGGAGAATTCTGAAAGCTGGTGGAGGAAAAATACAGAGTTTCATTGTACAGTTTTGAAAGAGAAACTAATTGAATGGTACAGCTCTGTTTCATAAGATTCTTGTGGTACGAATTTAGAAAATGTGTCTTTCTTTCTGTTTCAATGTATTTTGTAATGTTTCATAGTTCATTCATAATCATTTCCAGCTGAATGTTTTTAAGTAGAAAGGTAGAATCCAGATAACTGCTCTACCTTGGGAGAACGTTCAGTATTTGTGTAATTTCTTCTGTTTGATAAGGATTCATCACACATGCCCTTGTCGACTTCTTAGCAGTCTTGCCATTCTGTTTAATTTCAATTTAATTGTTAAACTTCGCTCCTACCTCGCCTTATGGAATAACCTGTGCCTTTGATTAAATCTCTGCTCACGCTGTTCTTGATACCACGCTTCCCAGAAAACCCAATCATTCATTAAAACCCCTTTTCATATCTATTTACTAGCCTATCAATCAATTCCCATTTTAAAGTCATCTCGCACCCTATTGCTTATTTTATCGACATCGACTGGAGAGAGCCCTCTCCTGTCCTCGTAGGGCTAGCTACGAGGTTGAGCTTGGTTTGATGTTGCCTTGAGTTTTTCCTTCCTTAGTCTAAGGCATATTTGAGCGCTAACAGTATGGACCCTTCAAAATACTTGAAAAGTTTGGTGAAAATGCTTTTCGCCTTGACCTACCAGCTTACATGCACATCTACTCAGTCGTAAATCCAGATTGCTTGAGATTGTTTGAACCTTCAATGATTGAGAATCCTGAGGAGAAAAGTCAATTGCCTTCTATTGATGACCTGCTACCTGAATATCTGAATGAATTGCAGGAAGACATAGTCTTGGATAGGAAGGTGAGGACAAGGCGTAGAGGAGATGTTGAGTACCTCAGAACTAGACTCAAAGGTTCAAAGCCGAGCAGTGCAAAGTGGATCGAGATTGGACAAGTGAGACAGCAGTACCCTCACTTAGTCGATGCTTGAAAACCAACTTTTGGTGGTCCAAAAGCTTTTCAATGGGAAGACCGTGATTTGAATTGGATCCACAAAGAATAATCAAAAGAACCATGGTTGTACTAGGTTGGGACAGACTTCAAAGAATTGAGAGCAGCAACCAAAAAAACCTCTAAAACAGTGGCAGTTAGCAGCCAGTGTGGAACGACGAGGACCTCGGTCAAAGCGCGCAAACTGAGGCCCATGGAGACTACAAAGGAGGCAAAACTAGCCCTTGGGGAGCCCAAATCGGAAAACGGAGGGATTTTTTGATGCGCAATTAGTGCTTAGCACTAATGCGCATCGCTGGGAAAAAACCCTTAAGAAGGAGAGGCCCTGAGTGCCCGGTTGTGTGGGAGCTGGGAAAACCGTGTGATAAAAGGCTAAGAGCTAAAGGCGGGACCTGCTCCAAAACCAACGATACTGATCAAAGGCATCCATGGGCGATAAGCAGTTCTGGTGAAAGCGGAGCGATTCCACTTAGCAGCTGACACGTGGCAAGTGGAGGAGAGAGAAAACTGTCATTCATCATGTGCTAATGGACAAGCAAGTCCACCTCGCAAAATAAGCAGATGGTGTTGGATTTGGGGGATCCAGATCTGACAGTTGATATCGCACCTAACAGTAAGACCAGATTTAACGAGGGAATAAGCCACAATTTAGAATAATCTAAGGTCTGCTTTGACCACCAAGGTGGCGAAAGACTCATTCCACGACGTAACCGAAGAATTGAACCGACGAAGCATGTTGGTGCAGTTTGCAGGAGGACAAGTGGCCACTCCTTGTGAGCCTGATGATGACGCCGAGACAGGGAACTCCAAGCGAATCTGTAGCAGGTGAATCGATGGAGGGGAAGAGGAATTGAACCGCCATGAGCCTGAATGGCCTTAAAGCCATGAACAGAGAACAAAAACGACATGGAGAGGAAGAACCTGAGAAAGAAGATAGAGAAGAGAAGAACCTGTGAAGCAAAAAGCAGAAAGAAGATAGAGGGCCAAGCTGACCAAAGGCAGTGTCGAGCACCAGAGAGCTTGAGAGATTTAAGCCATCCCTGAGAGGATCTGTCAGCCTAGAGAGGTCAAAGAGCTGGAAAGGAAAAGAGTATGTCTACTCTAGTGGCTTGGAGAATTCAAGAACTACCCTACCAAACCAATCTGTTTCAGGAGACTCATATTGAGCTCCTTCATTGTAATTCTCTATTTCAAGACACAATAAAAGAAGGTCACCACTGAGAGCTGGACCAGAGATGTAGCCCTAGAGGATAAGGTGAACTCCTTATTAATTTCTTATGTTCTTGTATTTTCTTACTATATTTCTCTGTTGTTTTCCATTTCAAGTGTCTGTGTATTTGCAATCTGATCGATCCGTTACCTAAATAACATAGAAACACACCAACATATGAGTCTATAATACCTTCATTTAATAAATCTTTAACTGAGGTCACTCATAGGGTGATTATCAGATCACTACTGGATATGGTAACTTCTTAAAATACCACTATTAAGAAGTTTCGATATTCTAATATCCTAGTGTTATAGACATATTTGGGCATTGCAACCCCAATATCATATGTCCATAAACCAAGGGATTCTAAGCCCCTAAAAGTATTGTTTCATACCCTAAAGGAACAAGGTCAACTGATTACATAATCTCCCAGAAGTTCTCCCTGAAAAACTATTCAGAACTGGTCAAGGTTGAACCATACAAACTAATCAGTGCTAAGGTTGTGATGCATCTTACCTACTACATGCAGAAAGTGTGATGCATACTAAAAATCCCTTCTGTAGAGTGCAATGAGCAAGAACAGAAAAATGGTAGAGGCAGTTGGCTAGGTGGAAACCTAGACAATCTTCTAGAAACTGCCTATTTGACACTTGTCTCTCTGAATTCACCCAGGGATGAGTAAGAGATCATGAAATCTCCAAGTGGAACCAAGAAATATCAGAGAAATGACACTAATCAAAATCCCAGAAGTTGACTCACCCACCTACAAATATCTATCTATGGATCCCTCATCCTAGAGATCCAGGGGGTTGGAATTTGGCATTTGGTAAGGAAGTGCTATTGGTTTCTCTGTGAAACATCATAGTGTTGGATGACCTAGCTTTCATGAGGTGAAGAGGGCTTTCATGCTGGGAGGATGGTGCTAGATGAGACCAATGGTTTATAATCCTCTCTTCTACTACTTCTATCAATAAATCTATTTGAGTTTTCCTCCATATTCTTGTATATCTCTGAATCTTGTATTGATATATGCATTTGTATGGTTAATATACATTTGATCCTATATTGTTTATGGTTATAGATCTCTATGCTTTGACGGTATTATGCTGCTTTGACTCTACGGGTGTTCTTTGAAGTGGGACAAGTAAGGAAGGAGTGGTAAAGCTCTGTCAAAGGAGGGAGAAAACAAGCAAGGAGCCAAGCGAAAGATTGAGGTTGGTACTCTCTGCTTCTCTCTCATCTATCTCTCATAAAGGAAAACACAAGTAACTTTAGTTTGTTTGTTTCTAAGATAGCTACCTATCTTAGTGGGACTAGCAGCTCTGAATGGACACTAGTTTTCCCGATAAAAAAATGGTGACTCCTCTGGGGAGCGAATAGCTTGTTTTCTTGTTTCTATTTGTTTTCATTATAAACTACAAACGAAGCCTAAAGTTAAGCCAACTAGCCTTTGAACTGCGTTTGCTATGCAACTGCAAAGTAGATCAATGCTGCTTCAGTCAATCTTTGGGTTAGTTTATGAACTAAACATTTGACTTGCAAACATCCTAAGTGCCCTAGTGGTAGCTCAAGTAACCTCATTAGATCATCCCCTATGCTTTGTGTTTACTACCTATCATTAGCTCAACATAAACCCTTGAACTAAGCTCCAAACAGTGAGCAAAAACCAAGCTCAGTCTCATCCCTGAAACATCGTACTATCTCTCATTAGCAGTCTGGATGTATTGCACCTCCCATGTGCTGCAGGTGAGATGCATCCCTATTTCCCTGTGTTACAGGTGCGATGATTAGGTGAAACTATTTCTGCTTCTAAATTTTGGTTTTTTCTTCATTGTCTTCAGCTTTATTCAGTAGTTTTGTTGTCTATGATCAATATATCACTGTTAAAACTCCATTCCTTTTCATTATTTAGCTTCCATTAATAAAGAATTGTGAATGTTTTTATGTATTTTTCATCATTTACAATTCTCCTTTGCAAATAGTAGCTTAATCGAACTATCGTCTTTTGATTTGAAAGTGTCGCAAGTGTCGTTTTCAGTCAAAGAAAAGAGTGTCGTAGGGTCTTCCTTTTTTTGATAGTCGATTACACTTTTGCCATTGTATTTTATTTGAATTAATAGTACTTCAAGTGTTGAAAGAAGTTTTCAGTTCGAAATCACAAAGTGTCGTCTTAGTCTTCCTTTCGTTTTTTGAAAATAAAATTGTTAGTATTGTCCCTTTGAAAGAAAAATAGTTCAAATTTGTACTTAGCATTCTTTTTTTCATTCACACATTAAGAAAGCAGAAAACAAATAAATGCATGTGCATTTTCATTTAGAGTGCATGTGGAAATTGATTTAGGATAGTGCATCTTAGTGTGTGCTCTCTGCTCTATGTTGAAAGGATTTTACTTCTCTTTCCTTAGTAGCTAGGATTTTCGTTGCAAAAAGAAAGTAAACGATTGTTTATCATCTTAGATTGCATATTTAGGAATTGTATATCTACATCACACAGTGAAACTTAAAGGCAAACTTCTTAAGAAAGATCAACTGTAAAATAAATTTCAATGAACATAAAAACGCTTTGGAATCTAATGCACAACATCTAGAAGTCTAGGATAGAGACGTATTCCAGTGTCGTAAATCCTGGTAACTATCATTTTCATCATAGATTGGGTGATTCCTCCTCTTTGATATGACAAGTGCCAATATGGACTTGTGCTCCCACGTACCGTCGAGTATATATTGGGAGATCATAATAGGCTATATCCTTTATCCTTAGGAAGTCGTGTTTGCCACCCTATCGATCGCAATGCATTGAACACAGCATTCGGGAAGATTGACTTCTGTACCTTAAAAAGTATTCTGCAGTTTTGCAATTGGTTTGGTAATCCCTCTGTCTACATTTCTAGAGTAGTCATTTTCGTTCCTTTTCAGACTCCTTAAAAGAAAAGGTCCATCTGAGCACTTGTCACTTCAGGCTCATTAAAAATCGAAGGCAACTAGAGTCATGTTTAGCTTTTTCTCGACTCTTAAAAATTGAAAACGCAAGTTGTGTCAAAGCATCATAAAATTCATTTCATTCATAATCACATTTTCCCCTTTTTATTTTGAGTTTATCAAGTAATCCGCAATCATGGAAGAAATTCAATCAAACCCCATCGTTCACGGAGACTAACGAGTCAACCGTCCTTGACTCCGGAAACGAAACCATTCCAGGCCAAGCGATCTCATTTAACTGGGTCGAAATCTCTTGATTTATTTGGAACTTGTGTTTCAACATCCTCAAAGACTCTGGTTACTCCAACTATTTCTGTTATCCCTACCTCTACAAAAGAAGTTCCGCAGTTACAAGAGGACACTAGAACTGATCCTAGTGTAGTGGCAAACACTTCTATTTCTGAACCAGCTCCATCTAGGGCTAATTCGGAAGGTGTTACCCCTCTAGCATCTATCGCTGCAGAGTCAATACTTTCTTCGACACCAGAAATATTTTACGGACTTGACGGTCTACCTCTTCCACCTAGGTTGATTTCTATAGAAGAGATTGTGGAGGATCTTCCATCCAGTACTCGATTTCATTTTGGAACTAGGATCCACCTATATCCTTCTACTATGGAAGTTTTTCACCCTTTGTCGTAAGTTCCTATAGAATCACTAGGAAATGTTTTGGATAGACTCGATATGTCTGAACAACCATCGACATCTAGGATTGTGTCATCTGACACAGCAACAACAAAACCTCCTGTTGCTACTTCGACAATGTTCACTGGTGTACCATCTGTCCCAACTAGCTCTCAACAGCTAGATGGAGTCCACCCAGGGACTATCTCAACGGTATGGTCTATTCCTATTTGTTCATCTGGAACCTTATCTGGAATTGCTTATGTTCAATCTTAGCAAATTGATCCTTCGCAACAGCGTCAATTTGGGCAGTCCAGTCTCCAAAGGACAATTTTCCCTTTGAACACTGGATTTCCGCCATATGGGGGCAATATTCCTTTTTGTTATTCCCTCTGGGAGAACAACTATATGAGAGTTCACAACAGAATTCAGATCAGGCTGGAATCGCATCTAGTGGTTGGGTATCAATATTGCCTCAATAGCCAAGAGTTGTATATTCTATACAACCAAATCAACCTGTGTCGAATATTCCCACTACACTGGCTATTGTGACAGTGTCACAAGCACAAGCATTGCTCGTTGTATGTTAACCTCTAGTCTGAGTCTCAAGTCGTAATACAATAGCCTCTTGTCTCCGTGACTCAATCACAACTGCCGATTAGTGGTTCCTTAACTGAAGCGACTCAGGCTCAAAGGGGTACTATAACCCCTCATCTTGGTCAAACATCCAGTATTAGGCAACAACAAATGGTCTCACAGCCATGGCTGGTGCAATATCAACAACCGCAATTCCAGCAAACTTACTGAGGGCCTGAGCAACAAATATTTGCAGGTAATGGGCAACTGTATATTCAAAACGGTTACCAACAATCATATTATAATGGTTACGCCCATCAACCTTATCAAAGTTGTCAACATCAAATACATTTATGCTGGTATGCAAAGACCCACAACTCACGCGATCCCATCTTATCTTGGGTATGCTTCACCAAACCTAAATCAACAGTTGCCTTTCGTAGCAACTTTAGAATTACTAGATCTGAATCAGCTAACAAATGATCCAATGCTTACGCCCATTGGTGGCCAGCAATTCCTCATAAACTTTTATTAGATATTCCTAAATTCAATGGAAATATGGGCAAAGATCCATCGAATCATATGATGACCTTTCATCTGTGGTGTTCTTCCAACACTCTCAATGATGATTCGATTAGGCTTCACCTTTTTCAGCGAACGTTAACTGGTGCGGAAACAAAATGGTACATCGAATTGCTTAGAGCTTAATTTGATAACTTCAGCGCCCTCTCCACCACCCTTTTAACCCATTTTCAGTTACCCATAAGGTACGAAACAGGAACGAAGCTTCTTACCAATTTTAAGCAGATGACAACCACTCACATATCTGATCACATTCATGAGTGGCGATGTCATCGTCGAATGGTAAAGACATATGTTCCTGATTAGATCTTAGCTAAATGGTTTATTAAGTCACTGTTATCCTCTATTACAAAAGATGTGGCCAAGGGAGGAGTTATCATTGAAGAGCAAGTCATTGCTCATAGGCAATATCTAGACTTGATCTATACTCAGTCTGACATGCTCTATGAAAAAAGTCCTGATGCTCCTAGACTGGAGTTTTCCATTCCTCCTCCTCCTAAATCAAGCAAAGACTCATGCCAGCGATGGCGTGATAGGTACGACCAACACAAAAACCGCAAAGGCTACATCTAAGAAAGCCTGTATAGTTTCTAGTCAAAATGCAAATGAAGAACTTCTTACCTCGAAAGTTAATGCAGTGTCGACCAACAAAGGCAGAGAACTGAAGCAACTAGGGGGCAAGAAGAAAGGGAAAAGCAAAAAGAAGAAACAGGATGATTCGTCTCCTGAAAAAATTTCTACAAACCATTCTGGGAAAAAGAAACCTCCTGGACCATGTCTCATATGTGATCAAGAACATTGGACGAGAGAATGTCCGCATAAAGCTAAGATTAGTAAATTCTTTAAGATTTCAAAAATCTCAGCAGTATTGACTAACCCATTTCCAAACCCAGAAGCCAATCTGGTTTCTACCGACAATGGTTCCCCATCCCAAGTGCTTAAGTTGTCCATTTCGAAACAAAATAATGATTTGATATCAACAAGGAATAAAGATTACAGGAATCCACAGTTGTCGAACAACAAAGCTGCAGATCAACCTAGTAATTCGACAACAACTTCAGCCGAAGGTGTGCCACCCATCATTCCTAAGCTAATGATAAAGCTGCCAAAGGGAGTAGTACACAAATTGACATTTAATCCTTGTGCTAGAGCAACACGTAATTATAATATAGTGGAGGATCTGGCCGAATCACCATCCGCTATGTCGACACTTGAAGTACTGCAAAATTTCCCCTCCCAAAAGCAAGCTCTATTATCAGCAATAGGTGGGATTGACCCAGCGGATTCCAACCTTGTGGACTTTAATCATAAAGGATATGAACCCCAGTTACTAGCTCAACTCGCTTTCCTCATCCAAGTAAAAGCCCTCAACAAAACTATTCATCGAATAATTATTGATGAGGGGGCATCTACGTGCATTATGTCGATGAGTTGCCAGAAAACATTAGGCTCAACACACTTGTCACAATCGTCAATGACATTAAAATAATTTGATGGAAGGACATACACCCCATACAGGATTTTAAGTAACTTGCAAGTTGAACTGGGGGGAAAAACAGTAGAAATTGATGTTGAAGTTATCGATGGAAACCTCGATTACAACATCCTACTGGGAAGTCCCTGGATTTATGCTATGGCTGTTGTTGTGTCAACATACTTTAGAAAGATTGCATTTCCTTTTCAAGGGGGAATTACAATCGTTGACCAACAAACCTTTCTCCCAACAATCCACAAGTTACGGGAAGCATCCCGATGATCCATGGAAGCTCTAAATCACTTCAAAATATCAGAGTAGGCCTCCTAAAAGACCCTACATTGATGGGTACTTTTGCTCTACCGCCTCCGAGTAATCTGGTGGAAGTAGCCAAGGTGGAGACCTGCAATATGGTATCTTCTATATCTACAAAGATTCAAAATATTTCCGAACATGATGTTAGCATGGATCATCACCAGGTATTGCCTCTAGGCCCAATAGAAATATTGTAGCAATCAATTTTCTTGGCCCTGGGTGGCAAACCCAAATCAACGGTCATCGAGTGTTTGGATAGATAGTTCTAAAGAATATGGTACCTCTTCAGATCCTTGGTCGCATGTACATTCTATAGACAAAGGAATTGTTTAGTCAATGATGATAGGAGAGGCACCATGGGAAGATTACCACCATCATTCCCATCTTCTAGATTATGACAAAGATTGTTCCAACGACCTTAATCATCCTTCAGTTTTTGATTTTCTATCAAATACTGTAAATACGGTGGATTCTAAGCGAAATCTGTCCAACATTGAAGAAACTATCACTATATATATCTCAACCAAACCGAACGTTGTAGAGAATATTCATGTCGGCAAATCTTGTTCTTCTTCAAAACTAGAAATATATTGCGCTCTCTTTCGCGAGTTCAAAGATGTCTTTGCATGGTCATATGAATAAATGCCAGGCATTGACTCGAGCATATTTGAACATGAAATTAAGATGTATCCAGATGTCAAACCGGTACGACAACGGCTTTGGCAGGTGCACCCGAAGAAAGCCGTTTCCATCAAGGCGGAAGTTGAAAAACTTTTACATGCTGGTTTCATTTACCCGGTTCCTCTAACTGATTGGGTATCAAATATTGTTCCTGTGATGAAAACACAAGGAACGATTAGAGTGTGTGTCAATTACAGGGATGTAAATGAAGCTTGTCCAAAGGACAACTACCCTACACCTTTCATCAACCAGATAATTGATGAATATGCCAAATGCGAAATATTTTCATTTATGGATGGATTTTCTGAGCATAATCAAATAAACATCTGCCCATAGGACAAGTCAAAGACTGCATTTATTTGTCCGTGGGGCACATTCGCATACCGCAAGTCACCCTTCGGTTTAAAGAACGCAAGGGCAACTTTTCAGAGGGCTATGAATTATGCCTTCCATGACATCAATAACATCATTCAACCATATCTCGACAATCTTCCAGCTGATTCGCGAAAGTGGACTGATCATCTGCAGCATTTAAGAGCTATTTTTCTACATTATCGACACTACAAGATATGACACAATCCACACAAGTGTGTGTTTTGTGTTGATTCTGGTCGTTTACTTGGCTTTGTGGTTTCAAAGGACAGGATTCGTCTCGACCCATGTAAGGTTCAGGCAATCATCGATATGCCTCCACCTTCAAATTTTCTTCAAATTCAGAAACTCCAAGGGAAAACAAACTTTCTAAGGAGGTTCATTCCAAATTACGCCGAACTTGCCAAAGGTTCTATGCATCTTTTGAAAAAAGGAGTGCCCTTCAACTGGGATCAGGTTGCGCAAGCTTCCTTTGATGCTCTAAAGGAACCCCTAATAAAAGCATCATTAATTTACGATCCTAACTATCAAAAAGACTTTAACCTATATGTAGCTGCGACAAATATGACCATCGCAATGGTTTTAGTTCAAGAAGACAATGGAATTGAACATCATGTCTATTATTTAAGTCAAAACTTAAATGATACAGAAAGCAAGTACTGCTACGTTGAAAAGCTAGCTCTTGCAGCGGTTCAAGTAGTACAGAGATTTTGACACTATACCCTCTTTCGCAAAACTACTATTCTGTCAGATTGCAACCCTATGACTTACATCTTGTTGTGTCAGTTACTTGGGGGAAAATATTTGAAATGGATAGCTATTTTGTAAGAGTTTGATCTGGAATTCGTAAAATCCAAATCAAATAAATCTCTAGTTTCCGCAGAGTTACTATGCGACTTCCCATCATCGTCGAACGATTCAACATCCAGAGAATCAATCGTGGATGAATCTTTGTTTCTGATATCATCGAGCAATCCGTGGTATGGAAATATAATCATCTATCTCCAAACCCAAACATATAGGCCTAATACCTCTCGCTCAGAACAACGACGTACTCGATACCAAGCAAAAGAATACATGGTCGTCGGTGACACACTTTACCGTCATGGTATCGATACAGTTCTACGAAGGTGCCTCACCCATGAGGAGGCTAAAAAATTCTTGAATGATTGTCATTTAGGCGCACGTGGGGGGGCATCAATCTAATTATGCTATGGCATAAAAGATTTTACAAGCAGGTTACTTCGGGCCAACAATGTTCAAAGATTGCATAACCATAGCCACAAGTTGCCATGTCTGTCAAATTTTCGACCACAAAACCAAAATACCACCCACACCTCTGCACCCAATAGTAGCTATTGTGTCGTTTGCCAAATGGGGCATAGATTTCATGACATGTAACCCCACCTCGACTGAGGGGCATGGGTATTATTAGCGTCGGTATCTTCATCCCTCCGTCAAAGATCAAATTCTCTTATTCCATTACATATTAGGTGTCTCGCTCAGTCAGTTGCATTCCATTAGGAGCATGGTTCATCTGATGGTAGTGGCTTGCTGTACATTTTCCCTCATGCCCTTTTACCTGCTGGCCCATTTACATTCGTCAAAGATCATCTGCAGTCATTTTTTGTTTTTTTAATTTTGCAAGGGTCCTTTTTAGGGTTTCAGTTTCATTAAGTCTAGGGTTTCGTTAAAAATGTCTCAAAATGTTCAATAACGGTCAGCAGGTCCATGAGGAGGTTGAATAAAGTCCCAGTACTAATAAATTTCATCATCACATGCTCAGAAATGTATTTTTCCTCAAAACCCTGTTTTGAGGAAAAAAATAGTAATTTAGGTTTTTATTGTATAAATTGATGTAATTTCAGTTCTCTCATATGTAAATAACTTCAGTGGAAACCCTGGTCACCTTTCCAAGCTTCAGCAACCCCATCCCCTGCAAGGCAAACAAAAATCAAGTCATTGAGTTCATCAAAGGCACAAATAAAGTAAACTGCACAAAAAATAGAGTTGAAAAAGTAAGTCACAATGCAAACATTATAAAAGTAGGTTTTATGAATGAAAAATCAAAATCTCCTATATATAACTCATTGGTCATGTTCAAAGAGCTCATTTGCATTCAAAGAAGACATATTGAACAAGAGAAGGTCGTGTTGCAAAAAGGAAGAAAATTTGAAGCAAAACTATGAAAATCCAAAGGCGCAGTGCATTGGGTTGGCCTCCACAGTGTAAAAAATACACTGGCGCGGCGCATATAAAGGGTGTGGTGCGTTGGGTTTGTGGCGCGACACATAGAGCTGCAAGCCCGATTTCACCATAAACTTCCTCAAACTTCCAAATTTTCTCAATCCTATGGTGTGCAAGTAAGTCTAGAGTTCTTCCCTTGCTAGTGAAAGAGTTTTTCTTAGAATTTATGGTGGTTTAGTGTGTAAAATCTCAAACCCTACCTCTTTGCAATTTTTCTCAAAAACAATTGCCTGGGGTTTGTATTTATGTTTTTGCTACCAAGTCTATTCCATCATTCCCACACTCTTTGACTCCATTTATTTTTCAAGTTTCATCCACTCATTCCTTAATTCCCATATTCCTAAAGAATCATTCACCCCTATTCCCAATTCCCATTTTCCCAAATCCTAACTACAAAATCCCTAAACCCTAATTGATGTCCCTAAGCTTACATACTATTCCCTAAACCCCCCTATTTCCCAAAAAACTTGTCATAACGGTCCCAAAACCCCTCATAACCTCTCCATCCATAGTCCCTCATACATTCTTACCCTTGGTGGCTGAAAACTAAAAACACCATAAAAACTTCTTCATACTCATCAAGAAAACTCACACACTAGCAAACATGGAGTTTGATCCTTCATATGGCCAAGATGAAGAGACACACAGTGACTCTCCTACAGAAATACATGAACCAAGGAGACCCCACAAGGGTGGCAAACATATATGAGAGGAGCCTACTACACTTGCCGAGCTGCAAGCTCGCCCTCTTGCTATTACATGCTTCCAACACCAATCCTGTTATGAGTTCTGTGAGATGGTTGCTAGAGTCCAGTATCATCATGAGGTGGCCCAGTTTTTTGTGCTTCATCTACATCATGGCCAAGCCATTCTAGCTGGTGTAACATTCACCTTAACATCGGAGTCTATTTCTATAGCAACCGGCATCCCTAATATTGGAGAGCAGTGGAATAAAAGGCAGCAAATTGACAAGGAACATTATGAACCATACATCAAGCCCGGTTATTTGAGACAACTTAGCAGAGTTTTTCCCTTTTGGTACCTAAAAGATTCATATGCTCCTTTGATGAAATTGATAATGAAATATTTCAGCTGTGAGGGCCGGTTTTCTCGCCTATATGCCTATCATATCAGATTGCTAATGCACTTTACTAGGGTGAGAATGATGAATCTCCCCTACTTCATGTGTTGAAATATTGAGAATATGACCACCCTAGTACAACATAAGACTCCTCAGCAGTAGTTTAACAATATATATCATTTTTCTCTCATTAAAATTGTGGTCCTGCATCAGCTTGGTTTGCAGGGCATCTCATGGGAGGATTTCATTTCTCATGAGTTCTTCACAACTCCTCAGGGACCTCCAGAGCCTTTTCATGAGACAAGTGGACCTTCACATCAGCAGGAGGGTCATGAAACACAGACCGCTAGTGTGCTAGTGCTTGTCACCTATCAAAAGGGTACTAGGCAGTTGTTTGTAGCAGCAAATTATCTCCACCCGGGGTGGAAGGGATCTCACTTCCTTCATCAGCACAATAGGTTTGGGACAAGGGCAAGAGGCCATTTCATGATGAGGGGTCTTCAGGTGAGCAGGAGACCGATTTCATTCTCATTCAGGATGATGACACTGATTTGGGCCCACAAAGCTCAAAGCTCAAGGAGGTCATCCAAGAGCAACAGGCGGACATCAATGCTTTGCTCCTCAACTTAGAAAGAGCTAAGTGGATAATAAAGTACCTGGAGCAAAGAAACAAGTAGCTAGAGGACCAACAAACCATTATGGATTCGCAAAGCATTCGAGAAAACCGCCAAGCTACCAAGAAGAGGAAAGTGAAGTTCACATCACTTGAGCAAGAAATCAATGTCGATCGAGCATCATGACTTGAGAGAGTGAACATACACTTAGAAAGGTTGTTAGAGAAGGCTAGTAGGGATAAAGAAATGTTGAGGCATATGGCCTACCATTACATGGCAAGGAATAAAAGTTGCAAGGCAAGAATCAGAAACTTGAAAGCAAAGTTGAAGAGGGCATCGAGGAGGCGAAAGGAGCAAGATAGACTTCAAATATTGTCTAAGGCTTCCTTGGCCCAACACAACACCTGATGGACAACACTCAACCCAAATTTCAAAAAATTTGGGGTACTTTTTGCATTTTTGGAATGTTTGGGCTAAAATACATAATTTTTTGCCCAATGCACCGCGCCACTTGGCGCTCGCTTTTGATGGAAGCCTCCAAATGAAGAAAACTCAAAATTTTTGGATTTGTCTTGGAGAAATATGCATGCCTACCAATGGCCAAGAAATTTTGACAAGTTTTGAGCCCCCAAAAAGGTCAAAAACACCCTAAAAATGACCTTTCTGCCCCTATTTGGACACAAAGGAAGCAGTGTTGGGAAAACTCAGTTTTGGAGGGGCAAATGGAGGCCAAATTCAAAAATTCCACTTGTAATGGAAAGTAGACATGTAGAAATTTCCAACAAGAACACTTGGAGAAGATTTGGACACCGGGAAGGCCTCCAAAAATGGCTACAAATAGGTGCTATGCATAGGGAAATCAGCACGGCGCATTGGGGAAATTTTGCTCAGTTTGACCAAGTATACTCTATTTTTCACCTAGTTACTCGACAGTTTGACTTTTCTCCTTCTTAATGTCAAACTTATGATGTAATTTAGTGTAAATTAATGGACATATGTAATTATGTCAAATTTTCACTCATGGAGGTAGATTCATCTATCAAAAAGTAATTTGCAATTGAATGAATCAGCTCCCTAGTTTCTAGAGGCAAGCTGTTCCACTGCCTAATTTTTGGTTCCCATTTTAGAATAAGTTGGAACAACTCCTAAGATTATGAGCTCGACCTGTAGAGGCTAGGGTGAGTTATGGTTTTTCTATATCTTGTGATTTTTTAGTCATTAGCATGGTTGGACTTTTGAGAAAGCTTGGAGCTTCATTGTATTCACATTTCAGCAATTTTGGCAAGAGAATAGAGACCATGGTTTGCAACACTCTTTGGGATTCATGTGGAATTTTGTTTTGGTATAGTGCCTTCTTCTGTAATTATGAGTTCACTTATCTTTTATGTATGCCATTATCTATCTTGTTTCTTCTTAACTAAAACAAACAAGAATATAGGTAGAATCTATTGAAATTGCAGTGCTCTACCTAGGGTTTGCTTAGTTATTGATGTTTTCAGCTATTTGAAGCGGATCCCTGAGGTTTTCTTGCCCTCTTCAACTCCTCACCTGTCTAATATCTCCATCTCATTCAATTTGAAGTGCCAAATCAGTTGCCCACCTTGCCCCATAGAGATCTCTGCAAAACTGAGCCTCATTCCCCAAACCCAAATCTGCCTTTTCATCTAAGCCAACAAAACATCATTAAATTCAGTCAAACTCTTTTGCACATGTACCTAGTCTAAAATTAGTCGTCATATCAGTCATCTCAAGCCCTTATTGATCATATTTTGCTAAGATTGACAAGGAGAGAGCCCTCTCCTGACCTGGTAGGGCTAGCTACCAGGTTAAGCGTGGTTTGATGTTACCCTAGATCCTACCTTTCTCAGCCTAAGGTAGATTTAGGCCCTAACAGGTATATCATAGTTGCATTTGAGTATTTTATGAAATGGGCCAAGGTGATGCCTATATTAAACAACAGCGGTGAAACGGCTTCCGTTTTCTTTTTTAACCATGTAGTCTCTATATTCAGTGTTCCACAAGCTATAGTCACAGATCATGGATCGCAGTTCTATAATCACATGATGGTTGAATTGGCTGCCAAATTAGGACTGTCCCATGATAGTTCCACTCCGTATTATCCGCAAGCTAACAGACAAATTGAGGCGATCAACAAAGTCCTGAAGCACATGCTGCAAAGGATGATTGGAGTCCATAAATGGAGTTGGCACCTAATCCTGTACTCATCCTTGTGGGCATATTGGACATCAGTAAGAAATGCAACTAGATTTACACCCTTTCAGCTGGTGTATGGCCTGGAATCAGTCTTACCAGTTTAGTGCAAAATTTCATCTCTCAAGCTCGTAGTCGACCTTCTCCCCAGAACTTCAGAGGAAGAGGCTCGTTTCTTGGAATTAATCCAAGTAGATGAAACCCGTCTTGACACTACCTTGGCTAATGAAGCGAATAATAAATGAGTCAAGGTGCAATTTGACAAGAATGTCAAACCCCGTGTCTTCTCAGAAGGTGACCTAGTCTTACTTTACGATCAGGAATCCGATAAATTGGGAGCAGGTAAGTTCTAGTCTTTGTGGATGGGTCCCTACATTGTTAAGCATGTATTAGAAAAGGGAGCCTACAAACTAGTAGATTACAATGGGATTCCATTGTCGCAACCTCGAAATGGGTTGTACCTTAAGCGTTACTATGCTTGACTAAGCGTAGTAATCTCTTCATACGCTTTTGTTACATTTTTGTTTTCATCAAGAGTAATCATTTTGGTTAGGTAATCCAATTTTACATTTGTTGTAGATGTCGAACCTATTGGAATCATTTGTTGGATACACCAACAAAGCTAGTCATAGTATGCAGAACCTATCTTCTACAGCCTGGTCCATTTTTGATCCAAGCGGCAAGTTAGTGAGTTTCAGAGGGGTGTGTATTTGTCGGTCAACAAACAACATCATTGAATATAGCACGTTGATATAGATCCTCTCTGATGCCATCACACATGGCATACGCCGACTTGTCATCAAGCTAGACTCACAAATCATCATTCTACAACTTACCGACATCTATTACATTCGGAATCCAACTATCTATCACATGTTCCTAAGGGTCAGGATTTTGGAAAGGCAATTTGATTCTATTCAATATCAACACATTTCTAGAAACTTAAACACATTAATTGATTCATTAGCAAATTATGTGTTAGATAGACATTTGTAACATTTATGAAAGAAAAGCATTTCATCAACATTTGCATCAAGATCATATAACTTAACCAAAATAAAGCTCCGAAAATCAAATATATATATATATATATATATATATATATATATATATTAATATTATATAATATATTTTATATATATATATATATATAATATATATATTAATTATCTATATCTATATCTATATCTATACTATATCTATATCTATATCTATATATATAATATATATATATATATATATAATATATATATATAACTATTTATAGTTTTTACGAAATTTTATGTGTCCACGACAAAATCGGTCACACGACCCAAAAAATCAAAATGTAGGAAAGCCCCCTAGACTAATGGTGCTGGTGATAACAAGTCACTGCCTATACGATCATACACAGGAGCCTAGTCCATTGACTTGGCACACCAGTAGTATGGCATTGTAATCTCAGAGGTAACTCGTTGATCCTCACATATGGAATACCAAGGGTGAGGCCCTCGATCTAATCCTGCAATACTGCAAGGGTCTCGGCTACATCCAGATCATGAAGGACAACCCTCCCTACAGCCTCTCCTGCTGGAATGGCAGCTGCTACCTTCTGGCGCACTGCTGGTCGCACTAGTCCAATATCTGCACAAATACATGGGTTTGATTAGTCTTGATAACATTTAAAAAACACAAGAACATTATAAAATCAGTAAATAGAGATATGGTCAGAGATTTTTACCTATGACAGCCCACTGCTCGCCAGCCGGCAGCACCAAATCTAGGTTACCCTGAAAATCCATCCCAGCATATGGATACTTGGCATACACCATCTCCTGATGGTTCAACCACTTGAAGAAGGCATCAGAGAATGAAATCTGAGATTGACCAGCATGTCTGGCCATAAGGTCAACCCATCTCTGCATCTGTGGCTCTATCGGTGCTCGCAGTCCGAATGAAATGTATTGTGGCTGCATCATTGGGATCTTCTCGAAGGTGAAAGCGGTCAGAATAGAACTATAACCAAAGTTTTTGGATCTTCCATTTTTCACCTTGGTAGGCTGCTCTTTTATCACCGGAAGTACTACATCACACCAGTTGAATACCCTTGGTTCAAGGCATTCCAAGGCATACTGCATATAGGACCTGTTGGCCAGGTGAAGAGCCGTGCTGCCAGCCAATCTAGCAAAGGTGAATAAGATAGTCATCAATGACCAGTCAGTAACATCTCTAATATTGATCTTGTTGTCCCTGCTCGACTGAGATCCATCTCTACAGTATCATGAATATAATCCCTCCCGGATTCGCCCCCATGGGCGGAACCTGATAGTGAGAGAGGGGCAGCACGCCTCGACAAACAGGTCAAAAAATAAACATCCTCCACAGTCAAAGGGATGGATTTACCTCTAATCTGGAACACTTGGTTGGTAGGATCCCAGGCATCATGAAGATATTGCAACAAGTTGATTTTTTGCCTCATGCTAGATATGTGGAAGAACTTGAGCAAGCCACAGTTCTGCAATGCAATTACTGTACCTGGATTATGTAAGGCAATTATATCCTCCTCTTCATGCTCACATTCATTCCATGTAACGACCATCTTACTCCAATGAATCTCTAAAAAACAAACAAGAGAAGAATTAGCATCCTGATTTGGGCAAAAACAGGCAAAAATTCCATAAAAAATTAGTGCATAAAATTTCCTCCTTGCGCCCAACTGTTGGCCGGATAAATCGTTCTTGTGGACAAGACCGATCTCCCTAGTATCTAATGATATCTAGCAACAAAGAGAACAAGCAAACCTATTTCTCTCTAAACATGTTTCAATTCAATAATGAATACTATGAAGTGTAAAATACCCTACCTCGGTCCAACACTTGTTTGAGGCAGTTTTATCCCAACAGCTTCAAGCAGTTCCCGTTCAATAACCTGCATACACAAACAATCACACATCAAAGCATACCTGCGTATAACAAAACATGTTCATTATGAAGATCAAGGAGCTCATAAAACAAACCATTAGAGATAGTTCATTGAGAAAAATAAACTTGATTGTATTAATTTTATGAATAAAAGAACCTTACAACCTTTGCCTTGATGTTGCACAAGTTCTTTCTAGGGTCCAGCAGGAGTCTCCTCTACTTTGACAAGCGTCACTCACTTCCCAAATGACATGAAAGGTATGTGATCTCTCCTCTCACAAGCTCAAAAAGGAAGCCTAGTTTTCAGCAGCATTTACCCTCAAGAATCTTCAACTTTCAACCTCCTCTACAACCAGCCCAATGCATGAATTTATAGTGCAAATGGAGGAAGTTGCAGGTCCACCATTTAAGGGATAAGTTCCTCCTTCAATGGGATAGGTACCTCATATCATGGAGTTAGCTCCCTTAGTTATGGAATGGATGAACCAAGGTGGAGCAGACTTGCTAGTGTAATATTCCTTCTAGAAGTGTCTAGAAGTGACCCAAGATAAGTTTTTAAGAATGAACTCACGCCTTTCTAACTTTTACGGGGGTCGCACCCATCACTAAATATACAGAGCGGTCAGGTTCGCAGGAAACATGACCATTAGGTGTGGCACCGCAGGCAATACTAGGAGAAAGTGCAAAACCAGGGTTTGATACATTTTTAAGGTCTTTCTCCCATTTTCAAGGCTTGACATGAAGAGCTAAGGTTTAAGACTTGCAAAAGAGGGATGCATGACTATTGATGGACTCACACAAACTGTAGAAGGTCATGGTGACAATTTTTTGTGTAACAGATTGCCCCCTAAAGTGCGAAGTCTGTAGTAGATGAGGATGGTTTTTGATCATCTAAGAAGAGTGAAGGACTTTATCATTTCAAGGATCTTCCCGTGGATACCCTGGTCGAACCTGAAGAAACATTCAATGCAAAATATATATATGTGAACATATCATCGCTGAGGTAGGAATTTCCATACTCAGATCAAAACTGACTGGCTTTCCCAAGAGAGGCAAGCAATTATCTCTTTTCGGATCTAGGCCAGGTGGCCAATCTGTCGCTAGTCTCCGACTAGAGTTTTGTAACAACCAGGATTCGGACAAACGGATAGATGTGAAAACCATCTCCCGTCCTGAACTGAAGTTTATTTCTTTTACTATTACCAGACTCTTCGGGAGTGCAGCACTGCATCTAGCTACAGGTTCCCAGATGCACATGGCAGTGGACTACTTTCGAGGCACCATTTTCAACTGGTGCGATGCTGTATTGGCCAATGTGAAGGGCCAATTGACTAGGGTGAAGCAAGGGCAGCTAAAGAACTTTGGTTATGGTTACTTAGTTGTCAGCTTTGCCCTAGAGAGGGTACCGATGCTGGTTCCACAGCAGCTCACAGTTGAGGCTGGACTTCCCCAAGATCCTCGGGTTATGCGATGGGTCGCAGTTATGGCCCGTCATCCAGATGAGGGTTCTGAGATCGTTCGATTCACCCTAGAGTACTTCCATTGGTTAGAGAACCAACTTTTTATTATTCAAGATTTTCCATATGCTGGGATGGATTATCGCGACGATCTCGATATGACTCTTCCACCAGGAGAGCAATGGGATGACAGAGGTAAAAAATTGTTTTTCAACATTTTAATTTTATATGTATGTTTTTGTATTTTTAACAATCGTCCAAAAACTAATAGTAAAAGTTTTTAAATGCAGATTTGGGTCCACGGCGACCAGCCGCTCTCCAACCCTATGATCAGAGACAACCAGCTGCCGCAGCACCAGCCCCACAGGACTAGACAGCAGAGACTTTGGCTGAGTTGGAGAGCTACCTAGAGCGCTTGACTGCAGACATTCCAGAGACCAACATAGATGACATTCCACTTTGGCTTCATCATTATGTGATTGGGGTCCCCGGACCTTTTAGGAGGTTCCTTTGTAGGGTGGCCCGACCAGTAGTGTCCTATTGGGATCATCACCAGTGATGGGATGATCGCTTTGTAGACCCATTTTTTATATGACTTTTGATACTATTACTTTTGCTGATAATAAGGTGTTTTTCAACCTATGATCAAGGGCGATGTATATTTTGACACACTGTTATGCTATGCTATGCTATTACTATGTTTATCTTGCAAAACATGTTTATGAGATGTTTTTAAATTTACTGCTTGATTCAATGCAAATGTCTATTTAACATTCGAGAAGCAATTGCATTTGCTAATGTATTTAAATATCTTGGAATGTGTTGATATGCTATGTAATCAAGTTCTCGTTCCAAGAGACGGACTCTAAAAAATAATCGTAATAATACTGGATTTCTAATGGCATAAACGCGATTAAGTTGTAATACAACGAGTTCCGAATCTAAATTAACAATCAAACTTCGAATCCCAAATGATATGGATTCAGATAATGATTCAATCACTGCACTGTACTCTGCAATGTTGTTTGTTGTTTTACCAAGGCTTACCCCATGCATAGATACTAACTCGTTAGAGGGTGAATAGATAACCCAAGCTGCGGAAGAGATGTTCTGTGTACTACAACAAGCGCCATCATCGAAACCAATGTATGTTTGGAGAGGCGTCGACATCTGCAATATCAAGAGTAAAATCAAGATAAGCAGGACTAATAATGAAAAACACTCACTAAAGTAAAGCACACAATCTTAATCTACGAACACACCAACATAGGAAAAACTAATCTAATGAAATCTCCACGCTATCCTTTCAAGCATAATATCGCTTTAGATAAAGCCCATTCCTAGGTTTACCTAAAGAGACACCGTCAAAATCTTCCAGCTCATAGGCCCCTTTTGCCAGCTTCCACTTGACAATATACGAACCATGCCACATGGGTACAAATTTTCCAGCCCCTAGCTTATCGTTTGCTTGATCGTAAAGTAAAACTAGGTCGCCTTCCGAAAAATTGCAGGGTGTAACATTTCGATCATACTGAGCTTTGATGCGTTTGGCATGAGTTTCGACAGCTAATGCAGCATTGTGTCGATTCTCATCTAATTGAGCTAAGTATAATAAACATTTTTCCTCTTCAGAAGTGGCTGGTAATAATTGCACAACAATTTGTAATGATGGGATTTCGCATTCAATTGGCAATACTGCCTCTAAATCGTAAACCAGTTGAAAGGGAGTAAAACCTATTGATGTTTTGACTGAGGTTCGGTATGCCCAAAGTGCTGAAAATAACATGTTGTGCCAATTCGACCGATGAATCCCAATGATTCATCGGATCATGGTGACTAGAACTTTGTTGACTGCTTCAACCCAACCATTTGCCTGTGGGTAATATGGAGTGGAACTAGCGTGACGCAGGCCAAGCTGATCTGTAAGTTCGATCATCATGATGTTTCGAAAATGACTCCCATGGTCAGTGATAATTGCTTGGGGGACACCAAACCTAGCAATTATATGATTGAAAACGAAAATCGCAGCAGTTTTGCTGTCTGCCGAAAATGTAGGCATCGCCTCGGTCCACTTGGTAAAATAATCTACCGCAAGGATGATGTACGCATGCCCCCCAGCCGAGTGAGGGTTACATGTAATAAAATCGATACCCCATTTTGCGAAAGGACCAACGATAATGATAGGATGGAGAGGAGCAGGAGGAGCGCGTATCTTTCAATAAAAAATTTGGCAGTTGTGACATTTCTGGACAGCAGTAATACAATCTTTAAACAAGGACGGCCAGAAATAGCCAGCGCGCAAAATATTTTGGGCTGTGGCATACCCAGACATATGACCACCACACGCTCCAGAGTGGCAATCATTAAGAACCTTCTCAGCCTCATCATGAGTAAAGCAACGACAGGAGATAAAATCCAGCCCACGACAATAAAGTGTATCTCCAATAATAGTGTAAGGTTGGGATTGGAATCGTATTTTTTGGCGTTGAGATCGTGAAGTATCGGGCTGAAAAGATTGGGTTTGGAGATAGACAATGATATCTCCGTACCATGGATCAATGGTGCTGATAAGGAATGAGTCATCCGCAAGGGATTCTTCCGCCACATGTTCGGTATCGGCACGAGGGAAATCACACATTAGTTCCACAAAAACCAAAGACTTCTTTGACTTGGCCTTCTCAAATTCCAAGTCAAATTCCTGTAGGATGACAATCCATTTGGAATACTTGCCCCCCAGCAATTGTTTAGTCAAAATGTATTGCATAGGGTTACAGTTAGAAATGAAAGTGGTTTTACGTAACAAAATGTAGTGACAAAAATGTTGAACAACTTGGACTGTAGCTAAGGCCAGTTTCTCCACATGTGAATATTTTAACTCAGTTGGAGTTAGAGTCCAACTAAGATAATATATCACATGTTTGTTGAAAATAATACTAAGAGGGGGGGTGAATCAGTATTATCTAGTCCTTTTAACAATTCTTCCTTATTTATACTTTGAATTATTTTTGCATATCAGTACCATAAAACAATGAGCATGAACAAGAAAAACAGACAGTCACATCAAAGAACACCAGATATAAGGTGGAAACCCAATGTGGGTGAAAACCACCTGCTGCAATATGTCTCTATCTTCTTTCAAATTAGAACCTCCTTTTACAATGGTCTTGTACTGGTGCAGTCCTTTACCAGTACGCAGGCTGCAACCTGCAGAGAGCTACAACTCTCTCTCGTTTTCCAGTCTCTCCTGGAAGGGAGCTACAACCCCCTACTTCTTTTCTTTCAAGGACCACTTTTCATAAATTTTCAAACTGGATCCATAAATATCAAATGATCATCAAGTACAGTAAGTCACCCAGATAACTAGATC
>APFE031228909.1:995-28785 GCA_000404065.3 Pinus taeda | reverse complement strand
GTTGTTTCATACCCTAAAGGAACAAGGTCAGCTGATTACATCATCTCCCAGAAGTTCTCCTTGAAAAACTACTCATAACTGGTCAAGACTAAACCATACAGACTACTCAGTGCTAAGGGTGCGATGCATCTAACCTACTACATGCAGAAAGTGCGATGCATACTAAAAATCCCTTTTGTAGGGTGCAATGAGCAAGAGCAGACAAATGGCAGAGGTAGTCAGCTAGGTGGAAACCCAGAGAATCTTCTAGAAACTGCCCATTTGACACTTGCCTCTCTGAATTTTCCCAGGGATGAGTAAGAGATCATGAAATCTCCAAGTGGAACCAAGAATTATCAGAGAAATGACACTAATCAAAATCCCAGAAGCTGACTCACCCACCTGCAAATATCTATATATGGATCCCTCATCCTAGAGATCTAATGGGCTAGAATTTGGCATTTGGTAAGGAAGTGTTGTTGGTTTCTCTGTGAAACATCATAGTGTTGGGTGATCTAGCTTTTCATGAGGTGAAGAGGGCTTTCATGCTGGGAGGATGGCATTGGGTCGGACCAATGGGTTGTAATCCTCTCTTCTGCTACTCCTATCAATAAAGCTATTTGAGTTTTCCTCCATATTCTTGTATATCTCTAAATCGTGTATTGATATATGCATTTGTATGGTTAATATACATCTAATCCTATATTGTTTATGGTTATAGTTCTCTATGCTTTGATGGTATTATGCTGCTTTGACTCTATAGGTGTTATTTGAAGAAGGACAAGTAACGAAGGAGTGGTAAAGCTCTGTCAAAGGAGGGAGGAAATAAGCAAGGAGCCAAGCGAAGGACTAAGGTTGGTACTCTCTTCTTCTCTCTCATCTATCTCTCATAAAGGAAAACACAAGTAACTTTAGTTTGTTTGTTTCTAGGATAGCTACCTGTCCTAGTGGGACTAGCAGCTTTTAATGGACACTAGTTTTCCTGATAACGCGTAGGCCTCTGATATTCTGATGACCTCCACCTTCTGATATCCCGATATGCTCTACTCTGAGGTTCTGATATTCTCCAACCTCCGTATGGCTTGCTCCGATGCTCTAATATTCATCCTTCTCCTCTATTAACCTCTGATATTCCGACATGACCTGCTCCGAGGTCTTAATATTTCAATCTCTAGTATAGCCTACTTTGATTTATCGTTCTACTTAAGACTTCAAGACCCTGACTTTGATAGACCATAACTTTTGATCTAGGAGGTCATTTTTAGACTTCCACAAACCGTTGGAAATATCTTTCTGAGCACTTTCCAATGGAGAGGTTTTCATGTAGGATTTGAGCCCATATAGTGCCTATAAAATTTCTACAAACTGTCTTCCACTCTCTTTCTCTTTGACTCTCTTTCTTTTACCTGGAATCCTGAACTCCCAACCACCATAGTCATCATTGTATGGCTTCTGCAGTAAGCCTGCTATTATGATGATTCTCTACATGAATCCTACAGCTACCATGGGATTCCATCTGGAACATCACTTTAGTCATCATTTTATGGGTTTTCCAATAATCTTGCTACTGTTATGATTCTCTACAGAGAACTCCAACAACCATGGGATTCCTCCTGGGCCACCACTGTAGTCATCATCTTATGGATTCCTCAATAAGCCTGCTACTGTGATGATTTACATAGAGCACTACAGCAACCATGGGATTCCTCCTGGGCCATTACTACCAAAATACACTGCAAGAAGCATCCATGCTAGTCTGGTTGACATCAATTCCAACACTCTTGCCAACTGTTAGGAAATGCAAACTTCCCAACACATCTCCCCAGCATGATTGTTGACATCAATGCCAACACACTTGTAGATAGTAGACTCTATCCATCCATACCATGCCAATTGTCCATCACTTTAATACTGTGGTAAGTTAGTTATCACTTGTTGATATTAAAATTTCAAATAAAGATAAGTGCATCAGTTTGTAATATTCTCTACCAGACTCGTGGGATAGTCAAGTTTTTTCCATAGGTATGAACACAACTACCTTAAAATTTGATGAAATAGCTTCATCCTTGTTTTCAAAGGAGATGAGACAGAAAAACATGGATAGACAAAAAAAATATGCCTTTTTTGTAAGAGGACACTCCCAAAGTAGAAATATAAATAAGTCCTCAAGTCAGAGATCTAAATCTCTAGGAAAAATTGTAAGATATGTTGGAAATGCATAAAATAAGGGCATTACAAAAATAATGGTTTATCTAAAACTCTTGAGAAACGAAAGGGATATGATGATGCTCCTTTTGCAAAGGAAAAACCCACCTTAGATGAAGGTGAGGATGTGTACTTGGTTTTCTTGAGTACACATGTATATCATGAGGAATGGTTGATTAACTCATGTGCATCCTTTAATATGACTCCCCATAGGGAGTAGTTATGTGAATAAAGAAATATGATGGTGGTAATTTTATCCTAGGTGATGATAGGAATATAAGAATCATAGGATGAGAAATATTCAAGCTAAAGATTATAGATGGAAGTTTAAAGCAGTTCCTACTGTTCTGCACATTCTAGGTGTATAATTTCCTTGTAAATTCAAACTACAGATTGTAATATGCTAAAACAATTGACTTGAATTTACTCTACTCATCATCAGAAACAAAAATTGATTGATGAAATCACGAAGTGAAAAAGGAAGAATTTCAATCACTCGACACAATAATTTTCTGGGGAAAGCCACAGCTAAAAACCCCTGCTATCTTTATATTGCATTAATCATAAGATTTGAGAAATTCTTCTTCAACCCGAACAATCTCTACAAAAGTACAATCTATCTCACTACTTCACAAACTAGCTCAAGCCAAGACTTAGCCAAATTGATTATGTGCCACACTCCTATTTCCTTGCACAGTTTCCTAGGGAATTATCCCATATTTAATTGCGAAATTCCTCATCCAAAATTGTGCAATCCATCCATAGGCCTTTCTCTGATTGCATGCACCATCAGTTTAATTTAGATGACTTTACAACTAATAGTACATTGTCCCTGAACTCTAATCTCAACTGAGTCTTTCTCATAACTGACATGCATGAGTTATCTATGAGTAAATTATCAGTTATCTGATTGATCACTGTATGTGAATTAAATCAAAATTAATTCACTTGACCTCTCACTAGTTCCTCCATTAGTTAGAACTAGTTTAACTGAATTTCACTCAATTAAATTGAATTAAATAATAATAACTCAACTTAGGATCCTAAAATTTAGGGATCACTCTACATGGCTCTAGATAAACTCCCAACTCGAATTTACTGAGCCAACTAAGTCAACTTAACTTAGTTAATTGTTACAAGCTGCTATGAGAATTAGAGTTACAATTTAATTCCTAATTTAATTCAAGGACAAAATTAAATTATGAATTTTCATGTTGCATTTTTTCAACATTCACTCTCAATAAGAAATGGATTATCTGCTACCTTGATCCTTCCTCTATGAAAGTCAAATTTTCATCTTGACAATGCCTTTGTCAAAAGATCTACGTCCTGATCCTCTGCAAGAATGTACTCCAGCAACATGATTCTCCTCTGCACACAATCTTGTAGATGGTGATACCGGATATCAATATGCTTGGACAATTCATGAAAAACTGGATTCTTAGAGAGTTTGATACAACTCTAATTGTCATAGTAAACCATTGTAGGATCCATCTGCTGACCAAACAACCCAACAAGGATCTTCCTCGTCCCAATAGCCTCACAAGTTGCTTGACTAACAACCATGTACTCTGCTTTTGCTTAACTGAGTGCAACTGATCTTTGCTTCATATTGTACCAAGAAACTATTGTTGAGCCAACACTGAAGATTTCCCCTGATGTGCTCTTCCTTTCGGATGGACTCCCTGCCCAATCTACATATGTGAGGCCTTGAAGCTTCACTCCCTCTATCTGTATGTACCAAAGACCAAATTGTGTGGTGCCTCTAAGGTATCTTAACACATGTTTAGTTTCCTTCCAATAAAGTTTGTTTGCCTTAATCATGGCTTGACTAAGATGGTTAACTTCAAAACAGATGTTCAATCATGTGTTCACCAAATACATAAGTGAACCAACAAGTTGTCTATAAATAGTAGCCACCACTACTTCACCTGAAGTAGAATCCTCCTTCCTCCAGTTACTTGTTAGAGGAGTCTCCATGGGTTTGTTGCTCTCCATGTGGAACTTCTTCAGTATCTTGTTGGCATACATTCCCTGAGAGATAAATAGTTCCTCATCTCCTTGCCATACCTCGATACCAAGAAAGTAATGCATCAGCCCTAGGTCCTTCATCTCTAACTCTCTTTCAAGATCCTCTTTTCAATATTTTACCAGCTTCTCATCACCTGTCAGAATCAAATCGACATATAATATTATAATCAATAATTTACCTTCAACCACAATATGGTAAAGGTTTGCATCTGCTTCACTTTTGGTGAAGCCCAACCCGATGAAATAACTGTCAATCCTAGTGTACCAAGCATGGGGTGCTTGTTTTACTCCATACAGTGCTCACTTGAGTCTGCACATATGCAACTCTCTATTGAAGGTCTCAAATCTTTGCAATTACTCAATATACACCTCTTCCTAAATCATGCCATTGAGGAACGTTTTCTTTACATCCATTTGTTGTATCTTCCTTCCCATTTTTACTAACAGTGCTAGAATATATTTGATTGATGAGCACCTTTCTACAGGAGAAAAGGTCTTATCATAATCAATTCCCTCCACCTGAGAGAAACCTGGCCACAAATTTGGCCTTATGTTTATCCATACTCCCATCAGTTGATTTCTTTACTTTGTAAATCCATCTGGAAATCACCACTAACTTTTCTGTTGGTCTTCGGACCACCTCCCAAACATTTTTTTGATAATGGAGTCATACTCCTCAACCATGGCATCAATCCATACTGTTTTCTTCACTGCTTCCTTGAATGAGGATGACTCAATCTCTACACTCTTGCTCATCTAATCCATGTAGCCAGTTTACCGATCCAGTGACCTCCTCTACCTGCATTGTGATGTGGGTGCTCCCACATTCTCTCTTGCATCATGCATCAATTTGCCTGCCACTCTGGTGTTCTTTCTTCCATATCTATAAGTCTCTACATGAGTGGGTGTTTCCACTCTCTTCTCCTCTACATGTGGCTACTCCACATCATCCTGAGAATCCTCATTTGGAGCTAAAATATCCTCATCTACATGTAACTAAATCTCCCTCTCAAGGGAACATCTCATGGCCTTCACTTCATCAAACTTCACATCTCTACAAATCATTGTCATCTTGTTAGATGGTAGGTACACCCGATAGTTATGAGGTGTACCATTGTACCCCAGAAATATTCCCAACTTAGTTGTTGGCTCTAGATTTTTCCATGCAGCCTTGGTAACATGATACTAGATTGATGAACCAAAGATCTTGAAGTTTGCCACATTTAGTTTCTTATCTGAAAAATCTTATTTTCATGTACTCATCTCGAGAATTTGATGAGGTCTTTTATTCTGCAAACAAACAGTTGTGTTGCATGCTTCAACCCATAAGTGCAACAGTAGGCCTTGATCATGTAACATAGTCCATGCCACCCCCACAATACTTCTATTCTTCCTTTTAGCCACCCCATTCTATTGTGGGTTATGAGGAGCTATTAACTCCCGTCGAATGCCTTTTGAAGCATATAATTTCTTGAATTCATTTGACATGTATTCTCCAATGTGATCACTTCTCTAAGCTTTAACTTTCCTGCCAGTATCTTTCTCAACAAGTGCTTTAAATTCACAAAATTTATTGAAAGCTTGATATTTCTTTTGCATGAAGAAAATCCAACACTTATGGTAAAAATCATCAACAAATATTACATAATACCTGTGCTTGGCCATGGATGTTATTGAGAACTGTACGCACACATCTAAGTGAACTCGATCAAGGATCGGTTACGCTCTACTGCCTTTATCATAAAAGGAAGTTTTGGTGTACTTTCCCAATGTACAACCTTTTCATGTGTCTCTTTGCTCTACTGTACCCTTGGTAAGTCCAGTATAAATTTGTTGCATGATCTTCAAATATTCATGATGAAAGTGACCCAATATTCTATGCCACAACTCATCGATGTCTTGGTTATGCATCTTCTTTGCTTTAGTGCTCAAAGCAACACAATCTTCCACATCTAATTTGTAGAGTTTCTTCACTCGAACCCCGATCCACTTCACCTTTCCTAAGGCTATGTGATGAAGGAAATCCTTTAGCTTACTAAATATCACATCGTATCCATGGTCCTCCAACATGGCAACAAAAACCAAGTTCTTCTTCAAACCCGGAACATTCATGACATATTTTAATGTGAGGGGAGAACCAAACTCCCTCTAAAAGGTAATAGCATTGATGCCAGTCGTGCTATAGCTCCCACCATCTCCCTTCTCGATGTGCATCTGGAGGTCCTTCTCCTCCAAGTCATTGAATAACTCTTTATTGTTGGTCATATGGAATGAGGCTCCACTATCTAGGTACCACACACTACCCATCACTAATGTCACCATGCAAGTGATGAGGGTGAAATCCAATTCGAACTATGAAGCAAGAGCTTCACTTGCCACTCCTCTTGAGGGCTTCTTACTAGCCATCTTGTCCAGACACTTTATTTCATAGTGTCCCAGCTCATGACAGTGAAACCATTTGATTTTTGACATGTCCTTCTTCTTGCTGCCCTAACTGGAATCAAATTTGGAATGGGATGCCCCTTCCCTTTCTTCGCCCTTCCAGCTAAGTCACAGTAATCCTCATCATCATGCTTAAATGAGGATCCATCTCTTGTGTTCCGTCGAATCTCCTCTTCTACCAAGTCAGACCACAATCACTCCCACTCTGGTAGCTTCTCCCTCCCATTAAATAAGTCCTTGTAGTTTTGTCAGCTCTTGGGAAGTCCTAGAAGTTCTAGGCTCACCAAATCATCTTCATAAATAGTAATATTAACACTTCCAATCTCATCCCAATAGTGGGTGAACTTGGTCAAGTGCTTCGGTATTGTATCGCCCTTCTCCATCTCGATCTTTCTGAGCTTTCCCTTCAGTGCCAACTTCCTTTAGTCATTGTTGTTTTGAAACAGGTTTGTCAATGCCTTCCACATTCCAAATGGATTTTCCTTGTTGTATGTTATAAATCCGTATTTTTACAAGGATGAAAAGGAAATTGCAAAGGTATCCACAAACCAGTTTTAAAACTTGGATCTATCCCTTCCAGCTTCAGAGAGGGCTCTCTCTGTATGATTTTAATTTTATAGTTTAGATCTTATGCTAGATATGAAAGGTCAGTATAGGTTTTTTAAAGTTTTGGTTGTAGAATGAAAGAAAATTCCATTGCACACGAAATCATAAAAATATTTAGTAATCAATTACAAATAAACAGAGTAGCTGAAACAGGGTAAGGTAGGCAAACTCTTGGATCTCATGAAATTATGTGTGGTATGAATAAGATGAATATCATGTTAGAATCAATTAAATATAAAGCATACTTAAATGAATTTATATTTAATCTCAGTAGGAAAACATTTAGATTGTTTAACAAGCCAAAGAAAAGTAATGTAAGTAAATTTAGCTCTTATTCTTCTTGCAACAACCAAGAAAGAATATCCATATGAAAACATAGAAGGAAAAACACATTAACAGATAGGAAAACATCACCATTTATTCAACACAAGAATCCTAAAACAATACTACCTCTGTATTTCTAAATTGATTACTTCAAAATAAAGCTTATTGCTTACAATCAAAGAAATATCTTCTCGTTTAGATAATCCAACCCTTTCTAGATATTTTTACAAAATACTTATAAAGTCTGTCATGAACTCAATTTTGACTTTAGAATAAAATTATTTAAAAAAATAATATCTATTAGAAGATGTAGATATTTCAAAAATAGAACAAAATAATAGCAATGCTAGGTTAATTCGTATGTTCTATTCACAATTTAAGGAGTGTTGTTGTTGAATGTGGCTACATTTCTGCTTCTTTTGTTTGACCGCTCCCAATCTATAGGATTTCTGTTTAATTTCACACAACAAGCTCCAAAATTTTATCCCATCATTCTTCACTAGGAATAGAGAAATTCACAATGCTTTGAAATCTTTCATCTACTTTCGTGTATGTTTGAAATTTTAGCTTATTGAGAAACATATGGTGGACTTCATGCTGAATGTAGAGGTCATATTCTAGGCCTTCCAGGAAATCTTCTTTGGTTATTGTTCCTGTAACTTTGGTGAATTTCGAAGTATCTGTAGCTATGTTGAACAATTGGTCTTGATAGTTTTCTAATGGAATCAATTTGCCATTAGAGGATTTCAAAGTTGGAATCCCTCTTTCTTGCAATAAATTAAACTTTATGTTTAATCTTTTCACTTGTAGTTTCAACTCTTTGAATTTGTTTTCTAATTGTATCATGAGGTTCTTCTTTGTCAGAACTCTCTTTACTTCCATGATTGTTCTTGTTATGTCTTGAATATGGAGTTCTTCAAGCTCAACCTTAGTCTTGGAAGTTCAGCATCTTGATAATTTTGCGTGCTTCTGTTGGTCTATGTTCAATTTCATCTTTTGTTTATTCAACTGTTGCTTTAAAATTTTGTACTAGTTCCTCCTCCTCAAAAATAATCTGAAATGGTGGCCACAACTCAGTAACATTTGAATTGATGTTATGCCATATACTTTTCTTGGCCTCTGCCAATATCTGGGTTGTCAAACACTGATTCTCATATTTCGTAATCTGTTGATTCAACTTGAAATTTTTCTACACTTCTACTACATATGGATTATCAACCTTGATTTTATCCTCCTCCATTTTTCTCAATGATGCTAACAATCTCTCATTTTCTTGGTTAGTCAATGATAAATCTGCCTAATCTTTTACTGACTTTTCAGAAGAATCTGCAGTGGATGCTTCTCCCCTTTCCATTGAATTTGTTGCTACTGCTTATTTTTCTATTTGTTGTGATGGTGTACTTATAGGTGCTAACATTTCCTTTTCTTTTAGAATTTCCTCCATGTTCATCTCCATCTTCTGAATGTGAACATTCTATTTAACTATCAACCTGAACAATTTCTCCTTCTCTGTCTCCAGCTGCGTGATTTCTTTGGTCTTTGGATGCTCGGTGGTTGGAATCTTGAGTTTCTTTCTTAGGGCTTGAATATCTTCATTTTTATTTTTGCTAATCTCTTCAATTTCTTTGATGTCACTAGGATCATATCCTAGTTTAATTACCAAATCCTCAAGAGACTTGGTTATGGTTTCTTTGGCCAAGGATGAAATTCATTCTATATTTAGCTGTGAATGCATGTTGCTTAGAGAGGTCTATAGCTTGGAGGCTGCCATGGATGAACTTGTTAAAATTTAGTATATCATTTCACCAGCATGTTTTGTGAAAAGCGATTTGGTCGATTGCATGAATCTTATTGGTATCAAAAGAAAATACTAAGGATTTGTAGCCTTCTACTCCTTTAGGGACTGGAACTATAGGTTCCAAGAATTCTAATTGGAATTTTCCCTTCTTTGTATCAAGTACATACAATAACCTATGCTGAGTTCCTCTAAGTCTTCTTCCAAAATTTTGTGTATGTAGTAGCTTTCAGATTTCCCTGTACCTGGAAAAAATGTTCTGTTGTGTTGCAATTTGAGATGTAGAAGACACAAGTTACTTTGTTGTCTCCTCAACATATGGGAATGAAGTGGTGGGAATAACTCTTAAAAAAACTATGGCTTGCTCCTGTGAGCCCTTTTCTTCTGAAGATTCCTCTTGAATATTTATTATTTGAGCATCACTTTTAGTATAGTCTTAGTATTTGTCTTTAGATCTTTCTTTATCCTCTTGAAAACACGAAAGTCTATAGCTTGACACCCTGAATCTGTAGGAGACATATTTTCCCTTGATCCCTTGACTTCTTTGTCCTTTGAAATAGGAGTTTGTAGAGACATTTGACTAGAAATTTTCTCTTCGGCCTCTTCTAGTGTATTCTCTTGTCCACTCCTCTTGATTTTCATATTGCTTTATTTTTGGTCTAGGTGTATGTGCATATGGTGTGGTCTTTTTCTCAACTATTAGTTTTGAAATTATCCCTAATGGATCATAAGGCCATGTAAAACTTAGCTTGAAATTCATCTTCTTTAGTAATTCATTTGCTTCCTTTGTTGCTTCTTTGATGTTGACAATGTAAGGACCAATATGTGCCTTCAATTTAAACTGTTATTTCTGCTTTCTTGACACAAAATTCAGGTCATCCATATTTAGCATTTTCCTGATATACTCCAACACAAAAAAAAAAAATTCACTGGTACAAAAACTGGAAACTGGTAGGGAGGGAGTTCACATCCATAAATTTAAATTTCTATATAATTCTGGTAAAGATACCAGTCTCTAACCTTGGCTTGTTCTGTGAGATGCAAAACTCTTTTTATTTCTGGTGAGATCCTTGGTATAATATCAATGCTAAGAAGACACAAGGATACATGCAAAAATTGATCTACAAAATTATTGAATGAATATTCTTCTAAATTCTTTCTTACTAAGAATATACATTCAATAACTAAGAGTGCTTTTCCCTGTTCATCCATCTTCTGTAACTAAAATTTAAACTTGTCTTCTTGATAGAAAAAAATCAAATATACGAAGATTAACTATTGTTTGAATGCACCTTCAGCTTTAAATTTCAGAAATTGATCATGAATAATGTTTGATAGGTATTGACTATAGTTAAAAATAACTAATGGATTCTGACCAATTTAAAATACTGACATAAATACTAACACTAATTCATCTACCCATTGATCTATGGGATAACCTAATAAGCAAGTAACCATAGAAATAATCTGCCTTGACATTTCAATAAAAATAGAAGCAGAATATGGAGTACTATGTCTAGGCAATTCTAAATTCTCACGAAGAAAAGACTCAAAGATATGTGCTTGTTGAGAGAAGGTAAGATTTTGGTATATTTCCATGAGTGAACCAGTGGAAAATGGATGTAAGGGAGCTTGGGGATTAACCTAAAGAGCTCAATAGATGGCTTTTGGTGCAATTGAGAATATAATTTCATTATTCTGGGCTACTACAACTTGTTGGCAAGGGAGATACGTAAGATGACACCATGTAACGAATTCTTGGAAAACATGAGTATGGGAAATAGTAAACAAAGTCAAGAATGACTCCAGATACTCAATTCATCACTATTATCTACATACTTTTTATTTTCCCAATTATGAAGCTCATGCAAGTCAAACTCAAACTAGGTTTCTGTTATTTTTTTATTGTGTGTCGACCAAAGGGAATTCATCTAAATTATGAATGGGAGGCAAAACAAGACTCTTAACAACCAATTTTTCCTTTCCTTTATGAGAAGAAATCTTTCACTATAATGGAGGCTTAGGAAAATAGTATTACAAGGCTGCAATTGATCAGTTACATGAGAGGAAATTCTACTGCAGAGAGTGCTAGTGGACTTCGAAACCTTCAGGCCTTAACCTGCATGGATCAAACAAATGGTGAAAGTAAATAATGCAGGGTGATATAGGATTCTAAAGTGATAAATGGGGTGATTGACAGAAATATTACTTGTTAGGATTCGAAGAAACTCTCCTAAGTTGTAGCTCGGAGATGCCTGGCAACATATAAATTCAACAATTGTTGTAGGTCTAATGGAATGAATGATGGTTTGGTTCAAGCCAGATAACCACTTCTACTTTGTTTCACTCCAGACATGCATGAACACCCTCAAACTACAAGGCATTAGACCACCAATGCTCACAGTTTTAGAGATTAGGTAAATATGGAGAATACTAACCACACCAGCAGATGCACAAGACCATGTGATGGTCGGCTGCAACTAGTAAGGAAACCTGTAAATATAATTTACTAATACAAAGATAGGATGATAGCTCTCCTGCATTAGATAGAAAGAAACTTGGGCAACCTATTCAATGATGCATACAAGATTTTAACACAGAGATAAGATGATAGTTATCTAGTGCTAAACATCAAGAGCTCAAGAACACAACATATTAGGTACAAGCTTGGGACTAAGGGAAATGAAAAGTGAGCAGTTAACAGCAAAAGAAGCTTGTATTAGCTGAAAATGAAGACGAGATGCTGCAAGTGACAAAATATCTACAGTCTCCAGAAGTTGAACCTTACATCAAATGCCAACCTTGATTACATCTTGTTTCTGGGTATTTATAGATTTACATTACTATGGCACTCGGCCATTTAGGTATGAAGGGGTCATAATTGACCACCAACTGCATTTAACTGCCTGATGGAGTCTCTAAATGTTTTTTCTTGCTTCAGTGGGTGAATCAAATCTGTTCAGGTGTTGTGCTATCCTTTTTGGTTGTTGGAGTGCTCGTACCAGTGGAGTCCATGACTGATAAATTTAGCTACAGGGTCGTGCTGCGTCCTTTTCCCCTTCGGCCATGTCTTTTGTTAAATATGGTTGTTGGGTGAATGACTGTGACTGATACTGGCAGAGTTGGTCATCTCCTTATTCGGGCAACAAAGTGGTCAAGGATGTGGAATGCATGGGAAACGGACAGTCGGGATGAGAGGGAAGGATGGTCGTTGGATCGAGGAAACAGATGGTGGAGATGTCTCAATGGAGGCTACCGATCAAGGTGAGGGAGGGGTGAGTTTGGGCCATTAGATCTTCGGTGGACAAATTGGACGGTCATCGGGCGACGGAGCTGCACGGGCGTTAACGGGCAGGGCGGATTGGTTGGGCGGTAAATGGTATTCATCGCACCGCTTTCGGACCCTAAGTGGTAAATGCCTGGGGTCATGCAATTCCATTCAGTGACCAACATGTAGTGGCAGATGAGAGAGAAAAACCACTGTCATCGCACGCTATTGTTTGATTAAGTTGTTGGCGCGATGAGAGCGAAGGCCATCGGATCTTTATGGAGATGATCTGACGGTGGGAAATGATTAAGCGGGTCACTTTATCAGGCACGTTGAGAGCCCTGGGATCAGTGGGGTAGATAAACAGCGGGGATTTAGCGAGGGGTTTATGAGTGCGCGGGGTCACATGGGTGAGGTTTTATGGCGGGTTTGGAATTTGTGCTTAGAACTGGGGCTAAAAGGGACTTTCTCAGATTTCAGAGGGTTTAGTTAGGGAATGGAAAGGGTTTAGGGATGTGTAGGGTGGAGGAAAAGGGAAGAATGACCGATGTGAGCTTTCCTTTGAACGCAGCCAAGAAGACCATGATCCTTCCCGATCTTAGAGAATCAGCATTGCACAACAGAGCTAACATTACCATGTTGGAGTGTGGCATTAAAGGATTTATACATTGGTTGGAGAATTTAATGGCCAACGTACATATGACTATTGGTGGGAGAATTTAATGGTTAACAGTAGGGTGACATGGATGGTTTGGAGGATGGTGGGTGGTGTGTCGTGGATGGAGCGGGAGTAGGTGGGTGTGAGAAGTAGAAAGAGGTGGGTGGGGGGGGTGTGGGGTGGCGGTAGAGGTGGTAGGAGTTAAAGGGGCGAATCCCTCGAAATTGCTACAGAACTGCCACGTACCTTTCAGTGGGTTTTAATAAACCATTTTTCGGATGCCCCCCGGCCCCCCCATCATTAAGTCCCAAAAGCTCGAGATGGGTGAACATCATCCCCCACCATTTATCTGGGCGAGGATGATCTCATCCTTCCAAAGGTTCCAACGCTTTATCGAAAGAAAAAAAGCATCATGTCATGTCTTATTTATAATGTTAAACATAGTCCATTGATAATTAATCAATCTTAAACATAATCAAAAATTAAGGTGGAATTTAAATTAGTGCGCCCCTTTGGGGATTTTATTTTTATTCATTTTTCATTCCCCTTTATTTTTCTCTATTTTTCTTTCTTTTTTTTCAATTTCATAATTTATTTTTCTTTCTACTTTTCTTTTTTATTTTTCTAGTGTTCTTATTTTTCCTTTTCTTTTCTTTTCAAAAGCTAAAACAACTTAAAATGAGAAAATAATTTACAGCATCCCATTCGGATAAATAGTTGGATAATCATACCTTCATCACTATATTTATAGGACCCTAAAACTGCGGAGATTCAAGACAATATGATCTCGAACTCCTTCGAGGATAATTCTTCTCGCCTTTGCCGCACCCTTTCTCCATTCTTCCATATCCTTTGCATCAATTGTTGGAGGCTTAGGAATATCATTGTCTATGAATTCCTTAAGCACGTTATCTTTCAACTCTGCCTTCATCCTATCCTTCCAAGCTATATAATTCGATCTACCCTCAAGGGCTTACTCAAGTCTCAATCCGTAGAATGACATCATGCTCGCTCTAAAGTATGATATTGCAAATTTGATTTCTCCTGCAAAAAAAACTCATATTATCCTCTTCTATAATGATTTCAGCTCTGACACCATGTAGAATTTCCTTGTAAATTCAAACTGCAGATTGTAATATGCTAAAAGAATTGACTTCAATCTACTCTACTCATAAGCGGAAACAAAAATTGATCGATGAAATCATGAAGCAGAAAAGGAATAATTTCAATCACATATAACACAATAATTTTTTGGGGAAAGCCATAGCTAAAAACTCCTGCTATCTATATTGCATTAATTAGAATATCTGAGAATAAAATACAATGGTTTTTCAACCCAAACAATCCCTACACAAGTACAATCTATCTCACTGCTTCACAAACTAGCAAGCCAATACTTAGCCATATATGTTGCCTGCCAAGCTCCTATTTCGTTGCACAGTTTCCTAGTGAATTAGCCCATATTTAATTGGTAAATTTCTCATCCATAATGATGTAGTCCATCCATAAGCCTTTCTCTGATTTCATGCACCATCAATTTAATTTAGTTGATTTTACAATTGATAGTTGGTCATCTCATTATTCGGGAAACAGAGTGGTCAAGGACGTGGAATGCATGGGAAACGGATAGTCGGGATGAGAGGGAAGGATGGTCATTGGATTGAGGAAACAGATGGTGGAGATGGATCAATGGAGGCTACCGATCGAGGTGAGAGAAGGGTGAGTTTGGGCCATTAGATCTTCGGCAAACAAATCGAACGGTCATCGGGTAACGGAGTTGTACGGTCATTAATGGGTAGGGAAGATTAGTTGGGCAGTAAATGGTATTCATCCCACCACTTTCGAACCCTAAGCGATAAATGCTCGGGGTCGCGCAATTCCATTCAGTGACCGACACATAGCGGCGGATGAGAGAGAAAAACCACTCTCATCGTGCGCTATCGTTCGATTAAGTTACTGGCACGATGAGAGCGAAGGCCATCGGATATTTATGGAGATGATCTGACGATGGAAAATGATCGAGTGGGTCACTTTATTGGGTGCACTGAGAGTCGTTGGATCGGCGGGGTAGATCAATGGCGAGGATTTAGCGATGGGTTTATGAGTGCGCGGGGTCATATGGGTGAGTTTTTATGGCGGGTTTGGACTTTGCACTTAGAACTGGGGCTAAAAGGGACTTTGTCGAATTTTGGAGGGTTTAGTTAGGGAATGGAAAGGGTTTAGGGATGATCAAGGTGGAGGAAAATGGAAGAATGACCGATGTGAGGTTTCCTTTGAACGTAGCCAAGCAGACCATGATCCTTTCTGATCTTAAAGAATCAGCGTTGCACAGCAAAGCTAACACTGGCTCCTTCTGGGGTTGAAATCCTCCCTATGAGGTTTCAAGAACTGTAGACCACTACCTTTCATACAAAAACAAGATCAGCAATCTTTCCTAGTGTTCCATTGGGCATGGAGTCTAATTAAGCCTACACTAAAACTTGTAAAAGAACATATTTACAATACTGACACCTGAAGGCCTTAAACAACATAAACCTTTAAAAACCACCCATTCACTAGGCTATCAAAAGTTGTTTCTCCTTCACTACTTTGCAGAATGAAATTGTTGTTCCCTTGGATCTGAGAAATGACAAAAGGTCCAGTCCACAGAGCATCGAACTTCCCATGATTGCCTTTATTTTCCTTCAAATCATCCCATTTGAGCACCAAGTCCCCAACTTGAAAATGTTCCATATTTTCCTTTCTGTCAAAGGCTTCCTTGATTCTCTTTTGATGTGCTACATACTTTTCAATTAGTTGATCTTTGATTTGATGTACTTCAGCCAAGTCACTAATTCTTTTTTCCATGTCATTTTCCTCATTTTGCTCTTCCTGCAAGAATTTGGCCACAGGGAGGGTCAATTGGATTGGGAATACAGCCTCAGTGCCATATACCAGCTTGAATGGAGAATTCCCTGTGGACTTCTTGGTGGTTACCTTGTCAGCCCACAATGCAAATTTCAATTTGGAATCCCAGTTCCTCTTGTTGTCTTCCAGCAACTTTTTGATTATCCTTATCAAGCTCTTGTTGGATGATTCTACTAAACCATTACCTTGAGGGTAATATGAGGTGGAATGCACAAGCTTAATACCCATTGAGTCACACATGTCCACCAACTCTTTTGCCCTGAAGGCTATTGCATCGTCTGTAACCAACTTGTGTGGACAGCCAAACCTGGTGAAAACGTTTTCTGTCAAGAACTTCATCACCACATGGTGATCAACTTTCCTAGTGGGGATGGCTTCAATCCATTTAGTGAAGTAGTTAGTGGCTACTAAGATCCATCTGTGCTAGCCACTAGAATGTAGATTAATTTCTCCTATAAAATCCAAACCCCACTGTTGAAAAGGGCCACTGGCATGTATTGGCTTCAAGGGTAAAGACTTCAACTGTTGTTTTCCTTCAAACCTATGGCACCTGCCACAAGATTTTACAAATGAAAAGAAATCGAAAAACAAAGTGGGCCAGTAATACCCAGCTTTGAGGATTTTGTGGGCCATGGTTTTCCAGTAGTGATGTCCTCCATAGATGCTGGAATGAAACTGATGCATGACCTCCATAGATTGTTCCTTGTCTAGACATCTCAAAAGGATTCCAGATGGATCCTTCCAATAGAGAAAATTTTCATGAATACAGAACTTGGCTACCCTAAGCTTAATGGTCCTAGTTTATCTTGAACTAAGACCTGGAGGAACTTCAAATTTTAGCAAAACTTGAGCTATTGTAGAATACCATTCACAAGAAACTATATTTTCAGCCAATGACTGGTTCTGTCCCACTGTTGCTTCTTTTGTTTGTCCATCCTCTGAAATTGTGCTTATCCAATTCATGTCCAGCATCCTGCAATTTTCTTCAAACATTAGCTTGGCAAGGCCCTGACCTCTGACAAGCTTGGTGGCCTTTAATTCTATGTTGAATTCAATGAGCTATGCAATCCATTTAGCCCTTCTTCCATCAACAACTGGCTGCACTAGGACATCTTTTACTGAAGCAGAGGGCACATATGCAATCACCTTGGAGTGCAAAATGTATACTCGAAAAGATTTTAAATATTTGATAAGTGCATAAGCCTATTTTTTGATGATTTCATACCTTAATTTAGCATCCCTTAAGGTTTTGCTAAATAATGCTACTAGATGCTTTGAACCTTCATCATCTTTCTATAATAAAACGGATGCAAGGGTGTCACCGAAAGTAAAGGAGAAGATATGGAACTCCTTGCTATAATCTAGGCTAATCAAAGTGGGAGCTTCCATAATAGCTCTTTTGATGTCTTCAAAAGACCTTATTGCTGCATTAGTCCACTTGACCTCTGATCCCTTTTTCAGCATGGAGGTGATGTGTTTTACCAATTCTGCAAAACTAGGAATAAACATCCTTACAAAATTTATTTTTCCCAGAAAGGATTGGATTTCCTTCTTTGATCTTGGGACAAACAGGGTCTATATTGCTTTCACTCTTTCTGGGTCAATTTTGACACCTGCAGTAGGAACAATGTGTCCTAGCAGTTTGCACTCTTCGAGAGAAAATTGTGACTTCTTAGGATTCATTGATATCCCAAACCTCTTGCACTTCAGAAACACCTTCTTCAAATGTTGCAAATGATGTTGATGACTGTTGGAGTATATTGTTATATCATCCAGGTAGACAATGACAAATTTATCCTTCTCTCCTAGAAATGTTATATCCATAGCTCTCTGAAAGGTGGCTCCAACATTCATCAGCCCAAAGGGCAGCTTGGAGTACATAAAAGTGCCCCAAGGAGTGGTGAATGTAGTCTTTTCTTGGTCATCTGGGTGTACAGCAACCTTGTTATATCCTGAAAATCCATCCAGGAAAGACATCACTTTGGCTCCTGAGACTTTCTGCAACAAATGCTCCATTTTGGGCAGAGGATAATTGTCATTTCTAGAGCATTTGTTCAGGTTCCTAAAATCAACACACAGTTTGATTTCCATACTTTTATTCCTCACCACTACCAAGTTAGCTACCCACTTTGAATACCTCAGAGGAACTATGATTTTGGCAGCCAACAACCTCTTGATTTCCTTTTCAATCAGAGGGAGGAGCAAAGGATTTATGGGTCTCAGCTTCTGCTTGAAAAGAATGGTATCTTTTTCCAATGGGATCTTATGTTGGATGATCCTTTTGTGATAAGTTTTGAGGTCACTGTATTCCCAGGCAAAGACATCAGCAAATTGCTTCATTAAGGTGCAGCACTCATAACTTTGCATAGCAGACAAATGGGTGGATATATTTATATACTTTGGATGATCTAGACTCCCTATGTTATGTCTATGGATTGCAGACTGGTCTTCTTTTTGGGCAACCTTATGAGGCACATCATTATGGTCAAACATCTTCTCTAGAGGCACTAGCCCTTTTAGTGTATGATTGCTAGGCAGTTGAACAATATTGTCTTGGCCAATTCTATTCTTTAGCTAGGGTTGGGGACCTTCCTCCAAGGTTTCATTCTCATGATCAATCTACATTTCAGAGAATTCATCAATGACTTGCAGAAACCTATTTACTTCAACATCATCCTCAAAAAATTTCTAGTGCTGGACATTATCAGGAAAGGATGGTCTATATTTTATCTAGACTTCATAAACCAACCTAGGGGGCATGGGAGGGATGAACATGCTAGCAGACACTGCAAGGGAATCAGCAAACTGATTTTTTATTCTATGGATATATGAGATAAAAAAACTATCAAAAGAATGTTTGAGTCTCCATACCTCATCTCTATATGTTTTCAGCCTCAGGTGCCTTGCTTGGAACATTTTTTTCACCTGTTGAATGATGAGGTTAGCATCTCCAAACACCTTGATGTCCCTGATTCCCATGTCTTTGGCAACATTTAAGCCCAATAGTAGAGCCTCATACTCTGATATATTGTTGGTGACCTGAAAAGTAAATTTAAAAGAAAGATGTGTGCTTTCTTGTTTTGGAGACACTAGCACCACTCCTGCTCCTGCAGTTTCCTTCGAACAAGCTCCATCAAAGAACATCTCCCAAGCTTGTGTCCCTGCTTCTTCCATGGCCTGACCTACTGGTTTCTTGAGCAACACCGAGGCCCTCTAGGATTCTTCAATTTGGAGAATACATGCTCCAAAATCAGTGTCTACAGCATAAATGGGATGATTAGTGGGATTCTTCTCATCACTGATGATATAGGCCAGTTGGGCTTCTATGTACAATCTTCTGCTCTCTCCTCCAAAAACTAGGACAGTGGCATAAGATAATTCATTTTGCAATGTCCCACCTAACCTCTTAATCCATCCTCTACAAAGTAGCATGCCAAACTTAGGAGGGGTATCTGCTACCACAATGTCCATCATCATGCTCTTCATGGGCAGGTGAGTTAGGGTGATAGCCAAATCTTTGATTAACCCCAGACATTTCACCTTCCTTCAATCAAAGGAGAACATGTCACGATAAGGTCTGGTAATGTCAAGGCCTAACTCTTCCATGACAACTTTGGGCATCAGATTGTGATTGGCCCCTTTGTCCAGCAAACATTTGTGGAGGATTTGTCATGAATGGTCAAGGAGACATAAAACGATGGGGAATTGTCATCAGCAGTTTTGGTCATTGGACTCAGCATAACTACAAGCTTATCATCTTGTAAATACACATAGTCAATGGATGCTTTTGTGGCTTTCAGCTTAGGGGCATCAAGGATGGGCTTCCTAAAGGCCTCACTCTTTACAAGTTCTATCAGAGGTACCAATATTTTCAACTTCTGGACTTCTAATTCAAAACTGAAAGGGGAAGGGGACGTGTCAGGGCCTCTTGAGCTGGTGCTTTGAGGATGAAAGGATCAACTGCTGGTCTCTTCTATTTTCTGATCTATTGCTCTGTGGGGACAGCAGCTCTCTGGGCAGGATTCTCTTTGACATTACTCATTCTTGACCTCAAGTTATATCTTTTCCGGTCTTCAATTTGTAGAAAAACTTCTCTGTCCCACTCTTGACTGGTCTGGTCCTTGAGTAATGACTCCTCATAGGCAGCTAGTGTCAAAAAGGCAGCACTGCCCTTGTCTTCCATGCAGTGAATCTTGTCCTCTTCATCAAATTGTTCCTCCTCCATGACTACCTTCTGGAAAGAGGCCTTAACACTTTGTTCCTCACTGGCTTCTTTTCCCCTCTAAATGATGTGTAATTGTTCATTTTCTCTTCTAAATGGATTGGGATTTCTAGGAGCAAATGTATTAGGAAGCCTTGCATTCCCAGAACTCTTTTCAACCTTCAGCTTGGATATTTCAGCAAATAAGGACTCTATCATTTTAGTCATTTTATCTAATTTGGGTTCTGAAGATGAAGCAGAGGAAGAAGAAGCCTCACCCCTCTACCTCCTTCTATCAGTATGACCTTTGAGTTTTTCTACAGCCATGACATTGGATTCCACCTCCAAGGCTGCATCTTGCATTTCATCTAGAGTGGCACATCTTCTTTCTCTTAATAGCAAGAAAAAATCAAAATCAAAGTCATTGGCATAGGTGAGTTTAGCAGAGGTGGGGGTAGGCTTCACTTTAGCTGGTATCTTGTTATACATACAATTGAATCTTTTGTTAAAATCAGACAATGACTCCCCATTTTCCCTTTTTGAGGTTGCCAAACTCAGCGTGGTAATATAGCAGGTCTTTCTTATCTCCCCAGTGCTTTAAAAACACATCATCTAATGCTTCAATGTCTACTATAGACCTAGGGGTCAGCTCTCTGAACCACTTTCTAGCCTCTCCATCAAGGCTTTGGACAAACACTCTCATCCACACATCATTTTCATTGATATCTAGGTTATCAGCATAACTATAAAAACACTCAAGGTGTTCTTCAGTTGTTACTCCCTCTGTACTAGTGAACTTAGGCATGTATTTCTGATACTCTCCTATAGGAATGGCATTCAAAGGAATAGGTAGGGCCAGGGGTCCATAGCTAGTAGCTATAATTCTTTCCATTTTGGTAGGTGCTTGTGGGCCTGCCATGACTAAGGTAGAGGGAAGGATACTGGCAGTTTGAAAGGTAGGGAGTTGAGAAATGACTGACAGGGCTAAAGGAATGTGATGGACTGGAAAGGAGGCTTTCTTTGGACTAAGATCCAAAGGGGAATTTATTGGACAAATAGCTTTATAAATCTTTGAGAGTATTTCTTCACTGAGAGTGCTAGGCTCTATATTTTCAACATGTACATGCTCAGTTACAAGCCTTTCTTGCAAAGATACATAAGATTGTTTAGGCTTCCCTGATCCTGATGCTCCTTTTTGTGATGTCTTTCTCTGCTTGACAATCTTCTTAGGGTCAGGCACTGGGTCAACTGGTGATTTCTGAGGATTTCTCTTAGTATGTCTCACAAATTGAGCCAGAACTGTAATGTGGAGTCGCCAAGAGGTTCGACCTACGGTAGAGCTGCCAGATAGATGATTACAACCAAAAATGTGTCCAGACTTTGTCTATCATCAAAGTTGGATCTGTGTCATTCTCCTAGGGAAGCTGAGCTTCAATCTCCTCTCCCTGGCAACGGTGCCAATTATGTTAGGATTCTAAGAAATTCTCCTAGGTTGTAGCTCGTAGATGCCTCGTAACATATAAATTCAACTATTGTTGTAGGTCTAATGGAAGGAATGATGGTTTGTTTCAATCCAGATAACTACTTCTACTTTGTTTCACTCTAGACATGCATGAACACCCTCAGACTACAAGGCTTTAGACCACCAATGCTCACAGTTTTAGAGATTAGGTAAATTTGGAGAATACTAACCACACCAGCAGATGTACAAGACCATGTGATGGTCGGCTACAACTAGTAAAGAAACTTGTAAATATAATCTACTAATGCAAAGATAGGATGACAACTCTCCTGCATTAGATAGAAAGAAACCTAGGCAACCTATTCAATGATGCATACAAGATTCTAACACAGAGATAAGATGACAATTATCTAGTGCTAAACATCAAGAGCTCAAGAACACAGCATATCAGGTACAAGCTTGGGACTGAGGGAAATGAAAAGTGAGCAGTTAATAGCAAAAGAAGCTTGTATTAGCTGAAAATGAAGACGAGACGTTGCAAGTGACAAAATATCTACAATCTCCAAAAGTTGAACCTTACATCAAATGCCAACCTTGATTACATCTTCTTTCTAGGTATTTATAGATTTACATTAATATGGCACTTGAGCATTTAGGTATGGAGGGGTCATAATTGACCACCAACTGCATTTAACTGCCTGATGGAGTCTCTGAACGTTTTTGCTTGCTTCAGTGGGTGAATCAGATCTGTTCAGGTGTTGTGCTGTCCTTTTTGGTTGTTGGAGTGCTCATACCAGTGGATTCCATGACTGATAAATTTAGCTATAGGGTCATGTTGTGTCCTTTTCCCCTTTGGCCATGTCCTCTGTTAAATATGGTTGTTGGGGGAATGACTGTGACTGATACTGGCAGAGCTAGTCATCTCCTTCTTCGGGCAACAGAGTGTTCAAGGACATGGAATGCATGGGAAACGGATAGTCGGGATGAGAGGGAAGGATGGTCGTTGGATCGAGGAAACGGACGGCAGAGATGGCTCAATGGAGGCTACTGATCAAGGTGAGAGAGGGGTGAGTTTGGGCCATTAGATCTTCGACGGACAAATTGGATGGTCATCAGGCGATGGAGCTACACAGGCATTAACGGGTGGGGCGGATTGGTGGGGCGGTAAATGGTATTCATCGCACCACTTTTGGACCCTAAGTGGTAAATTCCTGGGGTCACGCAATTCCATTCAATGACCAACACATAGCAGCGGATGAGAGAGAAAAACCACTCTCATCGCACGCTATCATTCGATTAAGTTGTTGACACGATGAGAGCGAAGGCCGTCGGATCTTTATGGAGATGATCTGACGGTGGGAAATGATTAAGTGGGTCACTTTGTCGGGCACATTGAGAGCCATGGGATCAACGGGGTAGATCAACGGTGGAGATTTAGCGAGGGGTTTATGAGTGTGTGGGGTCATATGGGTGAGGTTTTATGGTGGGTTTGGACTTTGCGCTTAGAACTGGGGCTAAAAGGGACTTTGTCGGATTTTAGAGGGTTTAGTTAGGGAATGGAAAGGGTTTAGGGATGAGCAGGGTGGAGGAAAAGGGAAGAATGACCGATGTGAGCTCTCCTTTGAATGTAGCCAAGCAGACCATGATCCTTCCCGATCTTAGAGAATCAACATTGCACAGCAAAGCTAACATTACCATGTTGGAGTGTGGCATTAAAGGATTTATACATTGGCCAGAGAATTTAATGGCCAGCGTCCATATGACTATTGGTGGGAGAATTTAATGGTTAACAGTAGGGTGACATGGCTGGTTGGGAGGATGGTGGGTGGTGTGTCGTGGATGGAGCGGGAGTAGGTGGGTGTGAGAGGTAGCAAGAGGTGGGGGGGGGTAGAGGTGGTAGGAGGTAAAGGGGGGAATCCCCCGAAATTGCTGCAGAGCTGCCACATAGCTTTCGGTGGGCTTTAATAAACCATTTTTCAGATGCCCCCCTATCATTAAGTCCCAAAAGCTTGGGGGGGCGAACATCATCCCCCACCATTGATTTGGGCGAGGATGATCTCATCCTTCCAAAGGTTCCAACACTTTATCGAAAGAAAAAAGCATCATGTCATGTCTTATTTATAATGTTAAACATAGTCCATTGATAATTAATCAATCTTAAACATAATCAAAAATTAAAGTGGCATTTAAATTAGTGCGCCCCTTTGGGGATTTTATTTTTATTCATTTTTTATTCCCCTTTATTTTTCTCTATTTTTCTTTCTTCTTTTTTTCAATTTCATAATTTCTTTTTCTTTCTACTTTTCTTTTTTATTTTTCTATTGTTCTTATTTTTTCTTTTCTTTTCTTTTCAAAAGCTAAAACAACTTAAAATGAAAAAATAATTTACAACATCCCATTCGGATAAATAGTTGCATAATCATACCTTCATCACTATATTTATAGGACCCTTACACCACGAAGATTCAAGACAATATGATCTTGAACTCCTTCGAGGATAATTCTTCTCGCCTTTGCCGCACCCTTTCTCCATTTTGCCATATCCTTTGCATCAATTGATGGAGGCTTAGGAATATCATTGTCTATGAATTCCTTAAGCATGGTGTCTTCCAAATCTGTCTTCATCCTATGCTTCCAAGCTATATAATTCAATCTACCCTCAAGGGATTACTCAAGTCTCAATCCGTAGAACGACATCCTACTCGCTCTAAAGTATGATATTGCAAATTTGATTTCTCCTGCAAAAAAAACTCATATTATCGTCTTCTATAATGATTTCAGCTCTGACACCATGTAGAATTTCCTTGTAAATTCAAACTATAGATTGTAATATGCTAAAAGAATTGACTTCAATCTACTCTACTCATAAGCGAAAACAAAAATTGATCGATGAAATCATGAAGCAAAAAAGGAATAAAGTCAATCACATATAACACAATAATTTTTTGGAGAAAGCCATAGCTAAAAACCCCTGCTATCTATATTGCATTAATTAGAATATCTGAGAATAAAATACAATGGTTTTTCAACCCAAACAATCCCTACACAAGTACAATCCATCTCACTGCTTCACAAACTACCAATCCAATACTTAGCCAAATATGTTGCCTGCCAAGCTCCTATTTCGTTGCACAGCTTCCTAGTGAATTAGCCCATATTTAATTGCTAAATTTCTCATCCATAACGGTGCAGTCCATCCATAGGCCTTTCTCTGATTTCATACACCATCGATTTAATTTAGATGATTTCACAATTGATAGTACAGTGTCCCTGAACTCTAATCTCAACTGGGTTTTTCTCATAACTGACATGCATGATTTATTTATGAGTGAATTATCAGTTCTCTAATTTATCACTGCATGTGAATTAAATCCAAATTAATTCACTTGACCTCTCACTAGTTCCTCCATCAATTAGAACTAGTTTAACTGAATTTAACTTAGTTAAACTAAATTAAATAATTACAACTCAATAATAACTCAACCTGAGCCCCTAAAATTTTGGGATCACTCTACATGATTCTGGATAGAATCCCAACTCGAATTTACTAAGCCAACTAAATCAAGTTAACTTAGTTAACTATTACAAGTTGCCATGAGAATTAGAATTATAATTTAATTCCTAATTTAATTCAAGGAAAAAATTCAATTAGGATTTTTCTTGTTGCATTTTTTCAACACTAGGATTGGCCAAAAATCTAATTTCTATAAACAATATGGATGTTACAAGTGTAAAGATGGTGTTTGAGAAAGATACTTACAATATGGTTTAAAGAGAATTGGTTTTGATGCAGGTAGTTCAGATCAGAACTCTATATGAGCTTCTAAGTAGTTCTCTTATTGATGGGTGCAATAGTTCTATTGTTCCTGAAAGTGGAGCAGAAAATCTTTTAGCCTCTTGTGAAAAGACTATGTCATGACATCAAAGACTAGGGCATATTGGAGGGAAGGGCCTTCAGATACTACATGGTATTTTTGTGGCATAAGGCATGTCTAATTTCTCTCTATATTTTGATTTGCATGAACATTGTGTATGTGGGAACTAGAATCGGGTGAGTTTTTCCTCTGGTACTAAGAGGGTTGAAGGAATATTAGAGCTTTTGCATAGTGATGTGTTTGGACCTATGTCAATTCCATCACTAGGTAAATTTGTGTACTACATATCATTTATAGATGAATTCTCAAGGAATGAATGGATATATTTTCTCAGGAAGGAATCTGAAGTCATTGACAAGTTTAAAGAATTTAAGGTTTTGATGGAAAATAAATCAAAGAAGAAGTTAAGGTGTTGAGGATATATAATGGTGGAGAGTTCTGCAAAAAGGAATTCGAAGATTTTTGTAAGAATTGTGGTTTAGCATGGTAGAAGACTAATCCATACACACCTCAACAAATGGAGTTGTAGAAAGGATGAACAGGATGTTGATGGAAAAGTCTAGAAGCACACTCAGTGGCACTGAATTAGGGTAGGAATTCTGGGTAGAGGTAGTGGATATTGCATGCTACCTATTTAATAGATCACCTTCATTAGTGTTGGAGGATGAAACTTTTCATGAGGTATGGACTGGTAAGAAACTTTCTCTCACACATCTCAAGGTATTTGTATGTGATGCATATGTACATATTCCAAAAGAGAAAAGAACCAAGTTGGATAATAAATTTGAAAGGTGCATATATTCATTAAGTATAAAAATGGTTTAAATGGTTACAAGCTTTGGAACATAAAAACAAAGAATGTAGTCTATAGTCTATATGTGATATTTAGAGAAGTGAAGGATGCCATGAAACAAGAAGTCCTACCAAGGGAAAAGGAACCTAAGAAGATGGAGTTTGTACTAAAGGATGAAGAATCAAACTTTACAGAATAAAAGGAATAAGAAGAAGAATAACCACACACTCTGGTTTTTGAGGAAATTAGTCCGGGAAAGAAGTGATGCAACCCTAAGGCTACCACGCCAATATACTTTATCAGGACATAAATTCCCTGTAATGGCCCCTTTTTAAGCTTTAAACCTCCATGCCCTTTATATATTATAATAATATATATATATATTTATATATATATATTATATATATATATATATTCGAAGCGTTTTTACACAGTTAAAACCTCTGGGACCATACTCTTTCTTGGTAATATGTTAAAATACAGAGAAATTCTTGAAAAACCCTGCTTTAGGCCTTTACCCGGACTTCAAAAACATTTTAACCGTGTGCATAACCCTATCAGTCCACACATCACCCCTTTTTCCATTGGCGTGCTTATCGTACGCAAATAGTTAACGCACCAAGCATTCATGACCGTTGATCCGAAGCATGAGATTTTATGGTCCAGATCAAATCGCCGTATCGGTGATTAGGGGTCTCAATGGTCAACAACTATCGGTGCCTTCCTTATCGAAGGTCTGATGCAATATTGTATCGCTATCGGTGATGGTAATAACCCATTTATAATATATAACTTCCGCTCCTATGTGCCAATGCAACAATGTAAACTTTGAAACGAGAACTATAAACTCAAAATGGGAACTCTGGCCAAAAAACCCCAAAAAAACATCAAAAACAGTGCTAAAAACGAAAAGTGTGTTTACTGAAACGATGTTTTCATTTTTTAGGCATCAATTTTGAACATGTTTGAAAAATGGCAGTGACTACGAAATTTACTATGAAATTTTTGTGCAAAATATAGCTTCAAAATGAAAGTAATGATACTGGAACAATGATTTTTTTTTAGTGTCAATTTTCAAAATTTTTAAAAAAGGCTAATAAAACCAAATTTTTATGTGTCAAACAAAGTTTTTATGAGGAAGAAAACACATTAATGTTTTTGGTAGAATATCATTTTTCTTTCCTAAGTATAAATTTAACATGTTTTCAACCATAACATGCTAGATACAAAAGAAATTGAAATTT
>APFE031228908.1:2081-19933 GCA_000404065.3 Pinus taeda | reverse complement strand
TCCTTCTTAGTTGAATTCCTGCAACAAAATTCATATGATGAATATAACTATTCTATATGACTACTCTTTGAAGAATGGATTAATATCTATGATCATGTGTATTTGTTATCTTCCCCTATCTATCCCATTTCACTTGTACTAGTAATTTGAGATATCATCCTAAAATAAAATTTAAATAAAAAAAATCACTTCAATGAATTTATGTGATATAATTATTTAGCCAAAAACCTCTAAAAGAGAAAACATAGGTTTTGCAGAGTTTCACATTCTCAAAGCTTCTTTTAACTTATTACATATTTCACCTTTATCAAAATAATTCTTATATTACTCATACAAATCTATGCAATACATTAACTTGTAGTTTTTTTTAGCCACTGCATTAGCTTTAGTTTTTCGATGAGATAATTTTTGGTGTTCATTACTTGTTCTTTTCGGATGTAGTAGTGTTAAAAATTGTCCATATTCTCAGGAGTTCACCCTACAAGTTTATTAAAGACGAATTTATTAAAGACAAATCGCCACATAAAGCTTAGACAGGAAATGAATCCATTTCAAACTGTTTTTGAATCTTCATTTGTAACTCATATATACATTTCCAGATCAAAAGAAGATGAAGCCTAAAAATATGAATTTAAAATGTATTTCTGACGAATTAATCAAATACAATAAGTTACACTAAATTTCTAAAGTTCCATATATTCTCAAAAGGCAAAGGAAGTCACAAGGGCATATGTATGTTTTAGAGAGGGAGAACCATTAATATGTTATGTGAACTCCATATATCCTCAAAAGGAAAAGGAAGGCAAAGGGGGAAAATGTATTCATGTTTTAGAGTGGGAGAAACATAAAATATGTAATGTGAGGTGGATTAAATATTTTATGTGAGGTGTATGCATGTTTTAGAGTGGGAGAAACATAAATATGTAATGTGAGGTGGATTAAATATTTTATGTGAGGTGCATGAAAGGTAAAAATTATTTAAATTAATTTAAAGTGTCCATTATGGTATAACATTTAAATTTTGTTCATATAGATTCAAACTTATAAGCGTGTCTTGAGTGATTCATGATATCTTTTAAAATGTGATATGTGTTATCAATATTGAACTCTTTTCAATATATGAAGGAAGTTGTGTTTGTATTTTATTGAGCGATTTCACAACCTAGTATGAGGGCGATGTGTAATTTCATTTTTGTTTAATATGGATTTGACATGTGTCCCTATTAAAACAAAAATAAAACATGTCTCTAAATAGAATTTCAGCTATAAAAGAAATGAAAATGATATTGCTATGTCATGTTTGTTAGTTCTAATGACAACAATATATTTTGTCTAAGTAATACAAGTAAAGAAAAAATCTCAGCTAAGTGTTTAAAAAGCTTTATACATCTAAAACAATATTTCAAAACTAAATTTAAATAAACTAATTGAATATCTTCAACACCAGATTAAATAAACTATTGACACACGTTTTAACTAATTTAAATATCGTTAATCAACTGATATATATCATACTATCGAGAAAAAAAATTTAAAAGAAAACACATTTAAGTCCTATATAATAAAATATCATGTCCAAAGAGAAAAAATTATAATTGAAATTTGAATAAAATAAAGAAAAATATGTAAGTACTTCTATAAGATAAAAGAAGGATACAATGTAATTCATTCACATTCCTAATGTAGAATTAATATGTGGCAATTTATAAATATCATAAAACAAAATCAAATTTGTGTTATTAATAAATATTAATACAAATTGATATTGATGTAATAATTAAAATATAGTATAAAATAAATAAATAAATAACTATTTTATCGTGAAATGATAAAATCACTAGATGCACATGTAATTGTTTTTAATATCAACTATGTATATGTTATATATTGTTTTAAAATATTATGTATATATCATATAAAGCAATTAAAAATAAAAAATAAAAACAAATCATTGAACCAAGAGCCTCATTCTACAAGTGAGTATGACGGTTATGTGTAATTCCGTTTGTACTCAACCTAGAGTTGACACATGTCCCTCTTAAATAAAAATAAAATATTCTCTAATACAAAACAATGTGAGTCATAATGAGAAATCAAAATGAATATGATATGCATGTTTAGTTATTTTTCCACTTGATGCAATATAATTTCGTGTAAGTAACTAGAAGTAAAAAAAAAAAATGTCTAAGTAAGATGTTTCAAAACTTTATACATTTAAAAAAATATTTCAACATGAAATTTAAAATAAATATTTGAATATCTCAACACATTATTTAAATAAACTATTCGAATATTTATGTAGCTAATTTTATGTCGATTCAACTTTACATATATCTATAAAGAAAGAAGTTTTAAAGAAAAATATTTTAAATATTGTATAAATAAATCAATGTCAAAAAAAAAAAAAAAAAAAATGAATAGTTGAAAAATAAAATAAAAATTATTAGTAGTTCATTAAAAGAATAATAAGAGGGATAGATGTCACACATTCAATTCTTAATATAAAATTAATATGTGACATTTAAAAACATTCATAGTAATAAAAAACATTCATAATAATAAGATAATTTAATATGGGTTATAATAATATATTTTAAAACGAACAAATATTGATGTACACTGAAAAATATATTAATAACAAAAAATCATTTTAATGTGAGCGGATACAATGTTTTGATGCACATGTTATGTAAAATATTGTAATGTCAACTATGTAGATAGTAAATCTTTTTTTAAATAATATGTATATATCATATAAAGAAATATATATATATGGTTGAAATGTTTAAAGTAGCCATTTTTATGGTTAAAACATTTGTTGTAGTCTCTATATTTTAAAGTTTGGTCCCTTTTTTAGCTATATGTTTTTTATGGAAATACAACATTTCTTTTTGTTCAGGTTAAGTATATATATAATATATATATATATATATATTATAACCATTTCATATTCATTTGGATCTATCATGGGATGAGAGGGACGCAATTTTTTTTTTTATATTTTTCACTGTAAAAAAAGCTTGCACCCAAAATAAATGTGATCCCTCTCAGCTTATTTAGATCGATGCTTGAGATAGATCTATACTAGTAAGTAAAATTCTCATTCTAATTATTTATGTGATAGAGAATATCAATAGTCATTGTAATGTAAGGAGATGCATGTCTTACATCATTTTTTTATAATAAGTTATATTTGTAATAACAAGCTACATGTGTGTTGCATAGTTGGTATATAATAGGTTATATGTGTAATAACAAGGTCATGTGTAGATAGTAGTAAGATACATGGCTTTTATATCATTGATTTACAATAACTTATATATGTAATAACAAGATCATGTATAGATAGTAGTAATAAAAGAATTTTCATAATAATTTGTTAAGAAATATTTACCCGGGTGAGCTTTGTGGAGTTATTTGAATACATAACCCACAAGAGATGGGACAAGTATTGTAGTGGTTTAGTAAAATTTAATGTTAATATAGTGTGGTGTTACATAAGATAAAGATCTTTGAGAAAGTGTAATCAAACTGCAAGATTGATAACTTAAAATGTAAACCTTAATTGTTCTTAATTTTTTTTTAAGGAATGAATAATAAGTTGTATTGATAAAAGGAGAAAATTACAAGTTCTGATAGAAAATAATCTAAGATTTCTTTAAGATGTGGGCTAGAACGTGCAAGAATGACCCAAAATCTTGTGAATTTTTCCCATACTAAATGTTGGATGAAATTATTCCACTTAAAACATTTCCAGAAAACCCCTAAAACACATACAAATTTGCAAAACATTCCTAGTTATAATTTTTCTTTGGCCGCATTTTCATCTTTCATATAGAATACTTCATCTTTATTTTGACTTGGGTCCAAGCCCCATTTCCTGTTGGTTCCATAGTATCACCATCGCTTATAGAAAGTTGAATTTTTTAGTTTGGCTTTCATTCCAAAGGGGGAAGAAATGCCTCCACTTGATCTTCCTACGAGATCTATTTCCCTTTGATGAAAAAAAGGGTAAAATCTCTTAAGAGTGAATAGTTGTTTTAGCTTTGTCCAAAGAAGTGAGATCATGTTCTTGAGACAAATTCTTTTTGAAAAAAATTGGAGAGGCAACTGGAGCATTTGTTGACCTTGCATCAACTAGGGTCGCCTTAGCAATAGGAACCTTCACAAGTGTTTCATATGAGGCAACCTCATTGGAAATATTTGGAGCCATGCACCTAGGTGGTGTTGTTATGGATTGACCAAAATCTAAAATTGAGGGATCAATAGTATAAATTTTCTTTCCGGTTGGGACCTTTGATAAGCCATTTAAAACTGAGACATCAAGCTTTCCCACTTCACTATTAGAATTCACTGAGTTTTTGAACAACTGATCAATTTTGTCTCTCTTAACTTGGTTTTTTGGTGGAGGTTTTGCTTCTTTTTGAAATAGCTTATTGGTAGAAGCATAATCTTCACCAAGAGGGTGCTTGGAGAGGCAGTTGGAATATTATCCTTGGAAGAAATGATAAGATCAGTTAAAAAGTTCTTCTTTTCTTGGGATTCTACCGAAGGTTTTGAATCTTAATGCAGCTTCACCCCACTATGAGGGAAGAGGAAAGACTCTTCTTGGAGATGAAAAAGTGATCAAAGGAGGCTTTGTCCTACCGTTGAGGTTTTCATCTATATTTCTTTGATGCAAATTAGTGCTTTTTGTCTTAACTTGGCTTGTTGGTGGAGGTTTTGCTTCTTTTTGAAATATCTTATTGGTAGAATCATAATATTTTGCCAAGAGGGTGTTTGGAGACGCAGTTGGAATACTATCCTTGGAAGAAATGATAGAATCATTTAAAAAGTTCTTTTCTTGGGATTCTGACAAAGATTTTGAATCTTAATGCATCTTCACCTCACTATGAGGGGCATAGGAAAGACTCTTCTTGGAGATGAAAAGTGATCAAAGGAGGCTCCCTCCTACCATTGAGGTTTTCAACCATATTTATTTGATGCATATTTTCTAGCTTTGGGACGGGATTTAATGGAATGTCCAATCTCATAAAAACCCCTTCAACGAAATGAAATATTTTTAATAGTCTAGATTTTGGAACCAAGAGAATATAGGGCATGTTAATTTTATTTTGGAAGGGAATCCCTTACAGAAATCCATTTCCACACATATGAAAGCATATGTAGTCTTTAAATAAAATTTTGTATCTACCCCTTGCCAATAGATTTTTCATAATATGTTCCCTATTGTAGTCAAGGAGGGAAGATTCCACCAATGAAGAGGGAGGTTGGGGGACCTTACCCAGAATAGAGTAGATGTGATTGACGAAATGAGGGCATAAAAGGAGGTAAATCAAGGCTACATGGAGTGTCGTGCACTACCCTAGAAGCTCAGACTAGAGTTCGCGATCTAAGATATGTTCTCAACTTTATTCAAAACCAATATGAAAAAACATCTTTCTAGAGGGTAAATGCTGACTTCATCATAAATAAGTGACTTCCATTGCTCAGAGATCTAGGATTGGAGGTAGACAAACCTTTGCCATAGACCATAGAACCTTCATATCAAACTAGCTTTAGAACAAATATTGTCCTCACTTAAATTCTCTTCCACACTCGAATCCTTGATTACAAGAGCATCAAAAACTGGAAACCCATATTAGAGGGGACCATATATGGAGGAGGTTATAAAATTTGAATACAACCCCGAAGGGTGAAAATCGAGAGAGGAATTCTCAGAATTGCAAAAGGAAAGAGGAGGTGCCACTAGAAAAGAGCCTCCCTGGCATGGGGAGGGGACAACACATAAAATATCAGGTGAAGAATTTAGACCCCACAACAAAGAAGCATCACCAGAGGCATATTTCTCATTGATCGCGAGTAAGGGGACCAAGGGAGAAACACATAAAGAAGTAGAACCAGCAATAGAAATTGAAGTCGAGCCCTACGTCATGGTAGGAAGGAATGCAGATTTGACCCCCAAAGGAGCCTTTATAGGAAGAGGAGAAGTTGTAACAACCAAATCCAAAGGAAACCAACTTTCCCTTGCAAAAAAAGGAAACCAGGATTCTTGCATTTGATGAATCAAAGGGAGAAGCACCCATCACAGAGCAAGGTGTAGCGGTGCTCGGCTAAGGCTGAACCGTCGTTGTCACCACAGAACAATGTGCAGAAGCCATTTATTTCATAATGTTAATTATTCTTAAATTATAAGGAAAGAGCTAGCATGTCATTTAAATATGATCGAGACCAAACTTCCTTTTTCATTTGTTTCCTTGTGTTTTTATTTGTTTTAGAGTGGAGACCCATATTTAGTCCAATATATGAAATATTCCTTGCACATAATGGAATAAAAGTACAAACATGTCTTATAAGTTGACTATATGGAACTAGAAATACTAAAAATGTTGTATAAAAAAAAAAAAAAAAGAGAGAGAGAGAAAATTATGATTGGAGATATTATCCTAATGATATATATGTGTGGGTGTTTGAAGTAATATAGTTTATTTGATTTTTAGCTTTATTGCATGTGATGGATCTAAATGCATCGTTTATAGTCTTAACGGGATATCTTTGTTATGACGCCATAACTAGGCTTCACACCAACTAGGATTAGAGTCACATCTAGTTTGTTGCCCTGATTTCCATCTTGTGATTTTGCGAATGTTAAATTTTGGATGGATGATATATGAAATGGAAACATAAATTAATCCCTTGATGGAATGTGTAACATATCCCCCTCACCTTACCAAGGTAAGAGAGTCGTAATAGCAAATTGAGTCCCCATTATCTAGTCATGGAAATGGGATTAGGAGGGTCACACCCTTGGTTTCTCTTTTTTTCCTTTTTTTTATTTCCATTTGTTTCAATATATTTCCTTCTTTCCCTTTCTTACACAATGGGAATGGCAGTCACCAATCTCACATGGCCATGCGATGGTTCACCGTGAGCTCATCCAATCAACAAGCTAGCAGATGATTGGAACATGCACATTTCCTACTTCACCACATCCTCTAACATCCCAACTCCAGACCTCCTAACCTCCGACCTAGTCAGGGTTGGTGTGACAATTGCGCATCCATTCACCAAAATACAACTCAGCCTCCTAACTTTTGACCTAGTTGAGGTCGGCTCATCCTGGAGCTCGTAACTTGGCTTCCTTCCTACCACCCGTCCCCCAACCTTTAGCTCAGTAGGTTCAGTACATCAACCGCACATCCGTCAATCAACACATGGATCAACCTTCGGACCTCCGACTAAGTCAAGGTAGGCACCGCTATACTTATGTTACCATCAAAACATCGGTTTTGTCCTCTGACCTTTGGGCTATCCACCTAGTTGTGTGGACCCTGTAGTTAGTCCACGCCGAATGACCAGTCATGCAAGAGGAGAATATGGCAGCTCTAATTAGAAGATATCATGCCTACGGTTCTAAACTGCAAGAGCATAAGCCTTATCCTATCCTTATCTAATCATTTCCTTAAGTTCATGGTTTTGTCCCTTTATGCCAAAATGAATGGCCTTCCATTATCATTTGATCATATCTTTGTCAAGGGACTTCAGCTCTACACCATGCAAGGCCCTCAATATTGATCTTTATGTTCTCCCTAAAACCTAGATCTACCATCCCGCAAAGTTCTTAAAGTTGGTCATTTTGATTGTGGCGTGGTCTTAACAATCTCTTCGACCTCTAGATCCATTTTGAGACCTTGCCACTCCATGGAAGTCAGATTAAGTCATTCCACGGCATTACCCCTTCTGAGCTTGGGTGATGGCTACATTGAGGGGTTCCTACCGCACAATCCTTTCTTTCCTTCGAGAAGGGAATTCCTCACATAACGGCATAGCTGGTCCTACATCTCTTATCTGCCAGAATCCTAGTGCAAGATTTCGGGAATCTTCCACCTCTCCTACTACATGCCAATTATTCCAGAGTCCACATGAACTCTTTAAGTAGCTCCTCGTTACCACTCATGGGTTTCCATGGCATTTGGCTATTAGCGGGGACCCATAGTCCTTATCACCTAAGTCCTTGTGGTGGGAATGGTGGCTTCTGCATAAGCAAGGATAAATACTATGGAAATATGATAGCTAACAAAGATTGGCCCCGGGCACTCCCTTGATCCTTCCCATATTGCTTGCCTATCGGCACAACAGCTTGTAAATAGATATCCCGATGTATACATTAACTAACTCTAGCCAACATAGGATCTTTATTATAAATTATGCATTAATACAAAGGGTCTCATGACCCACTTCTTTTAACTATTCATAGTTTGGGCCTAATATACATCATTGAGTTCATTAATTTTAACAATTGTATTGTTTCTAACAAAAATGAGCATTTATTCAGAGTGAGAGTCTGCCTCTACTCTATAGCTTAGGAAACATTGTTATGAGTCTCTTTTTCCATTCCGTAACTTCAAATACTTTATCATTACCATGATTTAGGTTGTTAACTTATTTACTTTTGCATGTAATCACAACAAACATGTACATGTACATATTCATAACCATAATAAACACACAAATGAGGGAAATATCCCTTCATAATTGAATCACAGGTATATACAAAACAACACATTTGCAGTCCTTATTCATCCTTATCTATTCCAGATGGAAATACAACATAATTCATTAATTTGCAAGAATTATTTATAAATACTTATCTTTTAATTTTCCGGGAAACTAAGTCTGGGACTGCAACTCTCCACCCAACCATAGACAGATGCAACCACTGCTACTTGCAGTTGTCACCCTTGAGCCAGATTCCACAATTTGGGGGGGAATTCTTGTTGTTGGGATCACACTCAAGCTTCCAGATATGCCAAGGACTCCAGAGGACCATCTTCCTTAATCCCCACTATTTCTTGTTTTGTTTTCCTACATGGGGAGTCCAGAGGTGCCCAACCTCACCCCCTCATGCACATATAATGTTTCACCCCCTCCTAAGGAGTCTAGAAACCACTGTATCAGTTAGGTCAGTAACTAGGAACTATGATTCAAGCTTGTCTATATCTCGGATTTAGGATGATCTCTTCCCAAGCCATTATAAGCCTCTAAAGTATCTAACTCAACCTACAGCCTCTAGGGAATCCCAAGTTGTTACAGGGCTCTAGAGATTTCATTCCACCAATAGCCTCCAGGGACCCAAGTTCTTACAGGGCTCCAGAGACCTCTTATCTCAACCCACAGCCTCCAAGGACCCAAGTTGTTACATGGTCCTAGGATTCCTATCTCAAACCACAACCTCCAGGGAACCCAAGCTATTACAAGGCTCTAAAGACTAGCAGTCAACCCACAACCTCTAGGGATAGAGAATTGATCCCCTTCTCTTCTCTTCTCTTCTCTTCATCGTTTCTTACTGAAATATGCTTCTGGATGTTTGTGTCTCATCCTCCCCTCAGTCTTCTTCCCAAAGTAGAGGTTTCCTCTCTATTTCTTTTCGCACCCTTTCTCCTCTCCGAGCTCCAATTTTTCTCTCCCTCTATGAATACTCTTGTTTAGGAGTTTGAGTCTCTCCCCTCTATTTGTTCTCCCCCTCTAAATAATTCTTTCCTTCTGGAGTTTGAGAGTCCTCTTTTTCTTAATGCCTCCTCCTTTTTCTTGGTCAATGTTCTGGCTCTTTCCTTTACTATTGTAGCCCTTCATAAATTGTGTCCTCTTTGACTTGTATTTTTATCAAACAAGCATGGGCCTAAGTAATTTTCCTCAACCCATTTAATTTTAGAATCTTGTTCCTTTCCTTCATGCACCAGCTAACCTTAATGGATGTCTTGAGGCTAAAGTTTCTTTTCTTCACAATAAATCATAACATTTCAAAGTAGCAATTCTCCATCCCCAACTCTAAAATCCATGTCACATGAATCAGTCCAATTTTTTTTTTTTTTTCAAACATTGCAAAATATTTACATCCTTTTTACAATGTGGCTCATACTAGAACCTTGGGTGGGGATTTCACAGTCCCCTCCCCCTTGAGGGAATATTTCCCTTGGTGTTCATTTACACCTATAGAATGTCAAAATTAAAATGGTACACATACTAATCAATGGAGCTTTATACACATAGCTATATGTAGTATTTACAATTTATATTGTTACACAACATTTTTTCACTGTCCCTATACTCCTTGTTCCATGATCCTAGAGGACATATACAGTGAACCCCGCATGCTTTCCCATCATGAAGAAACTCCCATTATGTCCCTCTTCGTGAGCAGAACAATTCCTTTTTGCATCATTTCCCAAGAATCTTCCTTTTACCCCAATTTACAAGATTGGCGCTACTGACCTGTTTCCTCCTCGTGCCGATTTGTAGAGATTAAAACTAGCACTCGTGTCATACAGATCTACTGAGACCTTTCCCAACCATGCCGATCCTCTTTTGGAAAGTTTTTAAATATGGAGTCAAAGCTTCCAGGTCTAGAAGCTTCGTAACAGAAGTCTGGTTAATGGTTGGGCTGGATGGAGTCGAGGAAGTTAGTTTGGGATCCTTTCCCCTATTAGGATGGAACAACCTCAAGAGATAACACCTTCTCCCATGATGAAAGGAACCATCTCCCATCCACCCAAGCTATATAAACCTCTCTTTTTCCCAAGCAAAAGCTAGTTGGATATTTGGAGCAAGTTTGAATAACCAGCCAGTCATCTATAGCTCGTAGATTTCAAGTGTGTGTTTGAGGGAGAATAGTGTGATTTTGGTTTGGTTTGAGACTATATGGAAAGAGGCCTTAAAACTTCCATTGTTGGGGCTATCGATGAAGTGCTAGCAGAAGTGTGGGAACCCGAATACATTAGAGGAGACCAACAACGTCAAGGCACTGGTTGTAATCTCTTTCTGATTTATATTAATGCAACTATCGATCGATTTCCTACATGAAGTGTCATTTTACATCTTTATGGCTTAATGTTCCTTGACCTATTAAGTAGGTTGAATACAATATTGTATGCTATCATTTTTGTTGTTGTTGTTGTTTTCTTATTTCAGGTATTTGAAGGAAGGAAATAGAAGATAGTTGGAGTGAGGAAGCAGGATCATCACCAAGCGGAATAACTTTCTAAGAGGTAGGCCCTCTTAATTGATTCTAGCTTAAGGATATTTTCCATAGATTGTTTGTTTGTGGCTAGACCCTCTCTCTCAGGCTAGAGGAATTGTTTGTGTCCGCACTAAGAATTTACCTGCACCACGAATTGGTGACTCCACTGGGGAGCCAATCCCCCTATTTGATTGATTGTCATTTTATGGTTTTGTGTGAACTTTCCTAGTATCACAACTTCCCTTTAGTTTTCTCTTCTTTCCCTAGTTTACTACTCTGAGCCTGAAATTTATAGTGGCAAGTCTGGTCTTAGCCTTTGAATTTTTTTCCTTAAATCCTCGGTCAGAGCGTTTATTTTTCTAACAGTCACGTTAATTAGTGCAATTTTCTAAAAAATAGTCACGCCAACCCCCTTCTTATGCTTATAGTCAGTTAGGCAATCGCGCTGATTCCTGTAGGTGAAGATCAAGGTTTCCCCTAGATTCCGACCAGCGTGTCTTGCCCTCTTAATTTCTGCCTCTTAGCCTACTTAATGTGTTAAGTTTGGCCCTGTGTGAAGTTATTTTTAATTTTTTCTTTGAATCCCTCGATCAGTGCTACTTGTAGCCTGGCTAGTCGCGTCAATCAGCCTATCGGCACTAGTTGTAGCTTGGCCAGTCGTGTCAGTCTTTGAGCTAAGAAAAAAATCATAATTTCTCCCATTCCAGTCCCAGTGTGTATTTACCCTCAGACTCTCTTCTTCCACCCATAAGTGACTAGGATGCTTTATTTGCTGGTTTTGATTGATTTATTGGCTTGAAGTTTCATTGCTTATTTTTTTAGTTTTTTGGATGGTTTCTATGACCCTAGGGCATCTAGGTAAATTACCGTTCATTTGTTTGTTTACTCATTATGTCAAGTTTCTAATTTCCTGCTTCATTTAATCCATCTTTCAGTTGCAACATCTTCGTTGCTTCATTCTCAATTGAATAAGTGAAAGAGTCTCCTTTATTCTCTTATTTTGAGTGTCTCTTTTCTCGTTCCAAGCATAGATTACATTGCTTGGTTTGTCGATTGAATAATTTATGTGTTTGGTTTGTTCGATTCAAGGAAAAAGTTGTTTTTAGTTTCATTTATCATGCTTTGGATTTGATTGATGCTTGTTTGTTCGAAATTGCGAAAATTTTCATTAAGAGTGCTTTATGTGAAAGATTCATTTTGCATTTTTTGAAAAGAAGAACATCATTCTAGTTCACTTAAGTGAAAATATTGCATTAGTAGCGTCACTGAGAAGCTAGAATTGCATCATCATAAGTATTAGAATGAAACAAAACTTATTTTTTTGTTAAGGGAAGATTAAGTGCATTTAGGACATATTTGATTGTTGCATTGATTGTGTGCTTTCTATCCCTCAATTAGTGTTAAATTTCATCGAAGAAAGATCTTTTTTCTCATATAGATGCATGTAGGAGTTTTTTTCAGATGACAGTGGTAGGGCCTTGTAATTGAAACCTAATTCAAAATCAACCATTAAAATTCATTGAATTAACCTAACAAAGCATTGAAACTTAACGCTCACATTTAGTGATCTAGGCTAGAGACAAGTTCTGAGGTCTTTAACCCTAGCAGTTGTCGTTCACTTCAGCATTAGACAGTGCTAGTATGGACTTGCGCTCCCCATATCGTCGCGTATATAAAGGGAGACCACTATTGGTTGCAATCCTTTATCCATAGCAAGCCGATTCTGTCACCTTTAAAATGTAATACATCGAACACTACATTCGAGGAGATTGCTTGCTCATACTTTTTGGTTCGTCGGGAGGTATTCTGTAGTTCACGATTACCTTATATTCCTTTTTGCCTAGATTATCCTGAGCAGTCAACTTTTATCTTTTTAACTCCCTAAATATAAAATATCATCGATCACTTTTCCTTTAGATCTCGTTAACTCTGAAAGCAACTAGAGTCACTTTTCGCCCTTTTCTCGACTCTTAAAATATGAAAAGGCAAAGTTTTGTTTCAGTGTCTTAAAATTAACTACCCACGAAATATTATTGCTTAAAGATATCTTTCTTAGTGATTCTTTAGGGTCGATTCGAATGGAAATATTTCCAGAGTCTACCATCCAAGGATTCCCCTCGAATGTGAATCCTGGTACTTTTCCTTCTTTTGGAAATGCTAGTGCTCCTTATATGGCGATGTTGTCCCTTACCGAGTTAACCATTGGTCTACATGTTTGGTTGTTTTCGACCTCAGTGGTCGTGAGCATCCTGACTGTTGCCCAAACATCTCCTTCATTCGAATCACATCACGATGATTCTAAGGTTGACCCCACATGCCTTCTTCCCTCATTTCTTCACCCTCCTCTTCTACTTCATCTGGTGAAAGTTTCAAATCTAGTAACCAAGAGGCTAAGAAGAAGAAGAAGAAGACGAAGAAGAAGAAGTCATATAAGCGAGAGGCCAACCGTGTAGCTATTGCTCTAAATGCACTTCTTGTCGACAAACCTTCTGATCCTCCGTGGAAGGTCAGATTCCCTGGAAAACTGTGTAAGGGTGACCATCTCCTTCGAGATTGTCCTGGCGTTCCCAGAGTCCCAGAGGTATGGTCTCAAGACCTAAATAGACCATCCCCATTGACCTCTGGAGATCATGTTGATGCTACACCCTCGACTAATGATGGTAAGAAGAAGGGAAAGATTATATTCCCCAGTGGGTTATGTGTATGGAAGCATCTTCTTCACCTTTGTCCTTTTATGGATAAAGCTTCCAAAATTTTGGAAAACCTTATAGTTCCTCAACCCCAACTTCTTGTTGGTTATCAGAGGCTTTCTTCTAACCTTCTCCTAGTGGGTAAATAGATTGACCTAGATTCATCTCTTGCCCATCCTACTCTTCCTGAGCATGACTCTCTTGTGACTATTCCCAATTGACCATTGATTGAAAAGAGTGTCAACTTGGCTCCGCCTTCAGTTTTTCACTCTGTTCCCAAAGAGAGTGGTGATCATACTGCTCATGTTCTTCTCGTCTCCTCAGATTCTCATGAATCAAAGAGTGACCCTCCTGTCCCAATTGTTCAAGAGAGTCCTTCTCCTATTCCTGCAGAGCAAGGGGGAAATCATATGATACCACCACCAAGTAGTTATGTCGTTTATTTTAATTTGAGTAAATTGCCTGCTTTCCGCCTTCCATATTATGTGCCTTTCCAAATCACATTACAAGCCTATAATATGGTAGTACATGGCACTATATTAGATGAAGGCGCATCTGTTAGCATCATGTTTTCTAATTCTTGGCAAGCTTTGGGCTCCCCACATCTTGTGGCTGTCACCCAGAATTTGTTGGCTTTCAACGGAGGAACCAGTCAACCCTTAGGGATCCTTCTGAAGTTCCCTATTACATTGGGAGGAAAGACTGTCCATATATATGTGATGGTAGTCCAAGGTCCCTTAGATTTCAATCTTCTCCTTGGAAGCGACTATGTTTATGTCATGGGAGCTCTTGTTTCTTCACTTTTCCATGTGGCTTGTTTTCTGCATGAAGGGCAAATTGTAACCATTGAACATCTCTCATTCATTAGTCACCAGGCGCCTCCTCTGCAACCATCATCCCCTATCAGCTCTCGTTTACAAGTAGTACCTTCCCTACCATAGGTAAATTATGTCGTTACCCATTCCATATCCATATTTGTTGATGATCACTAGATGGTATAGTACATTATGTACTGGGGGCTTTGGAACCTGATCTGTCTTTGGTACCAAATGACATGTATTCCTCCTGGATCATGGTTCTTCTATCTAGTGAAGACCTCTTGGGAGCCATGATCATGAACAGATGTTGTGAGGAAATTTCTTTGATTCTATCAGGCTCAATGTGAATAGCAGATTTTGATACTATGAATCCTAGAAGTTTTCCTTCACTTAATGCGAAAAAATATTTCTTCGGGTTAAGTGAAATCCCATACCTTAAACATCGTTGAAATATTTGTTTTAAGTCTTTGAGATGGTCGCTTCGCTTCTTGGATTACACTGTTATATCATCTAAATAAATTACTACAGATTTACTGACTAAACCTTTGAATGCGATGTCCATGGCTCTCTGAAATGTAGCGTCGGCATTGATCAAACCAAATGGCATTTTCCGATATGTGTATGTGCCCCATTTAGTTCGAAATGTGGTTTTTAACTGATCGTTGGGATGTACCAGCACTTTATTGTATCCTGAAAATCCATCCAAGAAAGACATTAGTTCTCAGCCTGCTACTGCCTGTAATATATGCTCCATAGGAGGGAGGGGAAAATTGTCTTTTTGACAGGCTTTGTTGAGATTTCGAAAATCGATGCAGATTCTAATATCTCCGTTTTTCTTTCTAACGGATACCATGTTGGAGACCCATTTGGAATGTCTGACGGGGAAAATTATTCTGGATTTTAATAACTTATTCAACTCAGTCTTTAATTGGTTTTCTAGATTGGGGTGGATTTTTCTGAGCTTCTGTTGGACAGGTTTTTCGTTGTCAATCATAGGGATAGTATGTTGAATAATAGAAGTGTCATATGTCTTCAGTTCATCGTAATTCCAGGCAAAAACATTTTTGTATTGTCTCAAAAGACGGATATATGCTAGTTTTTCTTCAGGGGCTAGGCCATGGCCTAGATTAACGTTTTGTGGTTTATCATCGGTTCCCAAGTTTACTAATTTGTAGTTCAGAGTTGAACTGTAGAGCTTGGAATTAGTAGACCTTTTAAACCGACTTTTCAAGTCGTATAAGTCTTCTAACTTAACCACCGATTTAGGTATAGCATTATCAGTGCTATTTTGTTGTATTTGTCAATCGTGATGGTCTTCGTCAATTATTTGATTGGAGTAGGATCCTTTAGAGGTGAGGAAATTTACAATATCAGGATCGTCATTCAATACTCTCCAGTTTGTAATGTTGTCAGGGATGGACGGTCTAAAGATTAATTCTATTGAGAATCTATCTGGACTAAAATCTTCGGAGGGAATGAGTCTGGAGGCCACGTTAGCTAAAAGGTCTGCGCTCGCATTTTGGATTCTTGGGATTGACGAGACATTGAATGCCATGAAAAGCTCAATCAGATCTTGTACTAAAGATTGATAGTGTTTCAAATGACTTGACAAGCAATGTATGGTGTTACGTACCTGTTTGACGACAATCTCAGAGTCTCTGAAGACTTGACGATACTTGACGATCAACCCGATTGCTTTGTATAGGCCTTGCACCAAGGCTTCATATTCCGCTGTATTGTTTGTGCAATCGAATTCCAGTCTGCACGTAAGCATGGTCTTATCTCCATCTGGACTAATCAGAATGCATCCTGCTCCTGCTCCTTCGTTAGACTTAGAGCCATCAAAATATAATTTCCAAAATAAAGATGTATTTATAGGTTTCTCTACAAAATTAACACACTTCGAATTATCATTCTGTGAAAAATTTTCGACTTGGGACAAAACTAAATTTTCTAAGTAAGGTGATGTATGAGCATTGAAATTGCCGAGGAAAGAATCTACCGAGTAATTTCCTATGATACTACTGTTATATGCTATTGCCTCATTTTCTCCCTCCAATTCCGTTACTATGTACTTCTAGTGTAACTCTCGTTCAACCTTTATTTGATTTGGTTTACCATTGTAGGGTAACCACATGTGCGACCAGTCGGTTGAGAAGTATCCATGGAGTTTTTCCGACCAATCCCTGCTAAGAATTAGCCATAGAATTTTGGGATATCAGCTACTAGAATGTCGATAACTTGACATACCTTAGGGTTAGACGACAATCTTATGGTGACTTGATTAAGTTCACCAATCACTTCGACTTGAGATCAATCAAGCTGAACTATGCGCACTGCGGATTTTTTTGGTTGAACATTCAACTTGGCACATATTGATCTGGGTAAAATATTTGTTGAAGCTCCAGAATCTACCAAACAATTGTGCACATTTTTATTGAAAATTTCATAAGTGAGCAGAAAAGGGGGAGTGTGAGATCTTGATCTCCCTCCAATCAAGGCGATGTCATTTGGATCGATATTATTGGTCGTGTTGGTTGGAGGTCTTCCCATGTTGTGGGAAGCTACAACTGTAGGCAAAGATGTAGTAGGCACGGCATGTAACTCTTTCATCATTATCTTCTGTTGATGTTTCAATTTGCTCAATTCATAAAGAGTGATATTAGCCCTAGTCTTTTTGAAGTCATCAATAATGTTGTAGTCCATTTCATCCGACACTATTAGTGTTCTTGATGGAGGTGCTTTAGCGGTTGTTTTCTTTGTTGCGACTTCTTCTTTTGATGCAGGGCTTGCGCCCTTCTGCTTAGGGGTAGTTTGGGGAGGATCAAGTTGATTTTTGGTTCGTGTGCTAACCGGAAATGCTTCTTGATCTTCTTCTTGTGGGAGGATGAAATCCCACATTCCTTGTAGTTCCACAACTTCTTCATCATCGGTCTGCCCTTTAGTGGTACTCTCTTCTTCTTCCTCTTCTTCGGATTCCACACTTGAGAAAGCGTTGGGCGGTTTCACATCCATTGAAGGGCCTTTTTTAAAAGCTCTGTAGGGCTTTTTTGAAGAAGTTTCTGCCACCTGTTTTTTTATGTCAATCATCTCATTGGACATGGTCTTTAATACTTTTTGCAACCCTTCCAAATCGAAAGGATCTTTCGTTTGTTTCTTCTTGGGGTCTTCCTTGAAAGTGACTTTTTTAGATTTGCGTTCCTCTATCGCAGATCTCTTTTCCAGGGCTATTACGCGTTTCTCTACTGTTATCGCCTCTGTTAGGTTTTCAACTAAAGTTGTTTTATTTTCCCTATCCACGAAGACTGCTAAGTTTGATGGTAAGGC